>JAKOGI010003104.1:55000-60000 GCA_029747015.1 Carnegiea gigantea | reverse complement strand
GGAGCGATCAACCCCGCCGTCGTCACACGGATCGGCTCCTCGAGACAAGCCTTCGACCCCGTTCGTGTACTTCGGCCTCACGGGCGCGAGGGGCTTACTAGCTCAAGCGTCTAGGCCCTCACTCACCGATCGTCGGCTTCCACTACCGGGGCTTCCGGCCCATCCCGCATCGCCTCACCTGTCACCTCGCTTGCGACAGTCAGCCCGCACGTGGTAGTCAACACGCCTCCGCGTAAATCCCACAGCCAGCGCGTCCGCCTCGGGACGAGGGGAGGGTTGTCAGGGTGCTTTCAAGTGGAGTGGGGCTAGAGGGGGAAGTAAGCTGGGGGGGACAAGGGGTTTTCGGGAGGGGAAGGAAGGTGGTGTGAACAAGGGGTTTTCGGGGGGATCTCGAAGGAAATCGGGTTGGATTTTGGGGAGGGGAGGTGACCCCCCACCCCGCGGCACAACGGCATTCCCACCGGCATAATCCCGATGCAAAGGGCACTCCCCGCCCGGCGCAGGCCTCATGTCGCGCCCTAGGAAGTGCTCCTCGGGAAGGGCCTCCCACTCCGTTCGTGTACTTCGGCCTCACGGGCGCGAGGGGCTTACAAGCTCAAGCGTCTATGCCCTCACTCACCGATCGTCGGCTTCCACCACCGGAGCGATCAACCCCGCCGTCGTCGCACGGATCGGCTCCTCAAGACAAGCCTTCCACCCCGTTCGTTGCAGTGCCTCACGGGCGCGAGGGGCTTACAAGCTCAAGCGTCTAGGCCCTCACTCACCGATCACAGGCTTCTCACAACCGGGCGTCCAGCCCATCCCGCGTCGCCTCTCCTGTCACCGCGCTTGCGACGGTCAGCCCGCACGTGGAAGGCAACACGCCTCCGCGCAAATCCAACAGCCAGTGCGTCCGCCGTCCGCCCCGGGACGGGGGGAGGTGGGTCGTCAAGCAACAGAAAGGCAATGTCAAGGAGCAAGGGGCCATGTCAAGAAACAAGGGACTAGGGGCGCAACGGCATCCCCACCGGCAAAATCCCGATGCGAAGGGCACTCCCCGCCCCGCGCAGGCCTCAGGTCGCGCCCTTGGAAGTGCTCCTCGGGAGGGCCTCCCACTCCGTTCGTGTACTTCGGCCTCACGGGCGCGAGGGGCTTACAAGCTCAAGCGTCTAGGCCCTCACTCACCGATCGTCGGCTTCCACCACCGGAGCGATCCACCCCGCCGTCGTCGCACGGATCGGCTCAAGACAAGCCTTCCACCCCGTTCGTGGCAGTGCCTCACGGGCGCGAGGGGCTTACAAGCGCAAGCGTCTAGGCCCTCACTCACCGATCACAGGCTTCTCACAACCGGGGCGTCCAGCCCCACCCTCGTCGCCTCTCTCCTGTCCCGCGCTTGCGACGGTCAGCCCGCGCGTGGAAGGCAACACGCCCCCGCTTAAATCCCACAAGCCAGTGCGTCCGCCGTCCGCCCCCAGGACGGGGCATGTCTAGCAACAGAAATGATGTCAGGGAGCAAGGGGGCCGGGTCAAGAAAGAAGGGACGGTGGGCCGCGGGAATTCACCGACAATCACCCCTGCCCACGTGGGGGTGATCACCGTTCTCGGGTGAGGGGGGGCAAGGCCCCCACCCGTGATGGCATCCTAGAAGCCTAGGGAATGCCCCCGAAGACGGGCGTCAGGAGCCCCACCGGTGCCTCGGAAGGTAGGAACTAGCATAGCAACGATTCCCGCACTCCATCGATCGATATCCAACAATTTTCATGCTAGTCACGCTTCCCGAGGCAAAACCCGACCCCCGGGTTGGTCCCTCACCCGCCCGCCAAGGTTCGGTGCAAGGAAGCCATGGCAACAAGGCCTTTGACATCATGCCATGCCATGCCATGCATGGGCGATGGCTGCCGCTGACCGTGCTGCTGCCCCAGCTGCTTGCCAAGCACCTCCCCTATAAAGAGCTCTTATAACTCTACTGGCTCTGCCCCCAGTAGACATCAACTGTGACGAAAAATCATACTGGGGTTTTTTTGAAGATTTAGAATGTTTCAGCAGCAACCAATGGTACCATTGGAAAGATCATGATGTGAAATTACTAAAAAATATTTTTTCGGAATTTTTCGGACACCCGATCTATTTTTTATGATTTTTTAAAGTCGAAAACGAAAAAAAATCCTAAAAATCGGAGAAAAATCAGAAAAATGCGGGACAAAGCTTGTAAATCCTCTAAAAATCGTGGGGAAGGGGTGGACACAATTTGGGGAAAAACGCACGACAAAAATACGGGGATTTTTTCTCGGGACGGCTTTCGGGCGTTCGCGGGGCTGCGGCCAGCGTTCAGGGCCCTGCGGCCAGCGTCCAGGGGCTTCGCCCAGCGTCCAGGACAAGCGGCCAGCGTTCACAGGCTGCGGCCAGCGTTCAGGAGCTGCGGCCAGCGTTCACAGGGCTGCGGCCAGCGTCCAGGACAAGAGGCCAGCGTTCACAGGGCTGCGGCCAGCGTTCACAGCCTGCGGCCAGCGTCCAGGACAAGCGGCCAGCGTTCACAGGGCCGCGGCCAGCGTTCACAGCCTGCGGCCAGCGTTCCCAGCCTGCGGCCAGCGTCCAGGACAAGCGGCCAGCGTTCACAGGCTGCGGCAAGCGTCCAGGACAAGCGGCCAGCGTTCACAGGGCTGCGGCCAGCGTTCACAGCCTGCGGCCAGCGTCCAGGACAAGCGGCCAGCGTTCACAGGGCTGCGGCCAGCGATCACAGCCTGCGGCCAGCATCCAGCACCCCCCGGCAGCCCCCGGCACCCAGCGACAGCATGCCCGCACGCTGCCCGGCATGCATGGATGCTGCCGTGGGCGTCCGGCAGCGTGCGTGGACGCTCTCGGGGGCATGCCCCGGGGCCGACCCTCGGGACCCGGGGGCATGCCCCGGGGCCCCCCGGGGCAGGTCCTCGGGACCCGGGGGCATGCCTCGGCCATGCACCGGGGCCGTTGTGGGGGCCTTCCTCGGGACTCAGGGGCATGCCTTGGGCATGCACCGAGGCCGTTTCGGGGCGATGTGCGGGACGCGGGGCCATGCACCGGGGCCGTTCTGAGGGCGTTCCCCGAGACTCGGGGCCATGCCTTGGCCGCGCCCCGGGGCCGTTCCGGGGCGACGTGCGGGACTCGGGGCCATGCCTTGGGCATGCACCGGGGCGTTCCTCGGGACTCGTGGGCACGCCCCGGGGCGAGGTGCGGGACTCGGGGGCATGCCGTGGCCATGCACCGGGGCCGTTCCGGGGGCATTCCTCGGGACCCGGGGGGCACGCCTTGGGCATGGACCGGGGCCGATCCTCGGGACGCGGGGGCACGCCTTGGGCATGCACCGGGGCCGTTTGGGGGCGATCCTCGGGACCCGGGGGCACGGCCCGGGGCGATGTGCGGGACTCGGGGGCATGCCTTGGCCTTGCCACGGGGCGATGGGCGGGACTCGGGGGGCATGCCTTGGCCTTTCTTCGGGGGCGTTCTAGAGGCGATGCACGGGGGCATGCCCCGGGGCCGATGTGCGGGACGCGGGGGCAGGCCTCGGCCGTGCACGGGGCCGCTCCCCCGGACTCGGGGGCATGCCTTGGCATCGACGTTCGGGACTTGGGGCACCAATATGGGGGCACGCGGCACGCCACGGGGCCTAGCTCTCGCCCCTCCCTTCGCCCAGTCCGCCCAAGGTCCGCTCAAGCCCGTCAAGCCCGCCCCCGCGCCCCTGCGTCCCTGCGCCCTGCGCCCTGTCAAAGATTATAATGCGCGCGGGGGGGTCACGGGGCGGGGGGCGGGGTGTCACTCACCATCGTTCATCCTGCTCGGGTCGCGGACGGGGCGGGGCACTAGCTCAATCACCTCCCCCCTAAAGAGCACAACGAGCTTTCGTGGCCGTGCCCGGAGTGGACATCAACCGTGCCGATTTTTGATACTCCGCCCGGGCCATCCCCCTAGAGAGCTTCAGGAGGTTTGGTGGCCGTGCCCGGAGTGGACATCAACCGTGCCTATTTTTCATACTCCGCCCGGACCATCCCCCCAGAGAGCTTCAGGAGGTTTGGTGGCCGTGCCCGGAGTGGACATCAACCGTGCCGATTTTTCATACTCAGCTGGGACAGGTCACGGCCTGCGGCCAGCGTTCTCAGGCCAGCGGCCAGCGTTCACAGGACAGCGGCCAGCGTTCACAGGCTGCGGCCAGCGTTCAGGACAAGCGGCCAGCGTTCACAGGCTGCGGCCATCGTTCACAGGCTGCGGCCAGCGTTCAGGACAAGCGGCCAGCGTTCACAGGCTGCGGCCAGCGTTCACAGGCAGCGGCCAGCGTTCAGGACCAGCGGCCAGCGTTCCCAGGCCTGCGGCCAGCGTTCACAGGCTGCGGCCAGCGTTCAGGACAAGCGGCCAGCGTTCACAGGCCCGCGGCCAGCGTTCACAGGCTGCGGCCAGCGTTCAGGACAAGCGGCCAGCGTTCACAGCTTGCGGCCAGCGTTCACAGGCTGCGGCCAGCGTTCAGGACAAGCGGCCAGCGTTCAGGACAAGCGGCCAGCGTTCACAGGCTGCGGCCAGCGTTCCCAGGCTGCGGCCAGCGTTCATGACAAGCGGCCAGCGTTCACAGGCTGCGGCCAGCGTTCAGGACAAGCGGCCAGCGTTCAGGACAAGCGGCCAGCGTTCACAGCCTGCGGCCAGCGTTCACAGGCTGCGGCCAGCGTTCAGGACAAGCGGCCAGCGTTCACAGGGCTGGGGCCAGCGTTCACAGCCTGCGGCCAGCGTTCCCAGCCTGCGGCCAGCGTCCAGGACAAGCGGCCAGCGTTCACAGGCTGCGGCCAGCGTCCAGGACAAGCGGCCAGCGTTCACAGGACAGCGGCCAGCGTTCACAGGCTGCGGCCAGCGTTCAGGACAAGCGGCCAGCGTTCAGGACAAGCGGCCAGCGTTCACAGCCTGCGGCCAGCGTTCACAGGCTGCGGCCAGCGTTCAGGACAAGCGGCCAGCGTTCACAGGCTGCCGCCAGCGTTCACAGGCTGCGGCCAGCGTTCACAGGC
>JAKOGI010003104.1:42500-45000 GCA_029747015.1 Carnegiea gigantea | reverse complement strand
GCCCGCACGTGGAAGGCAACACGCCCCCGCTTAAATCCCACAAGCCAGTGCGTCCGCCGTCCGCCCCCAGGACGGGGCATGTCGAGCAACAGAAATGATGTCAGGGAGCAAGGGGGCCGGGCAAGAAAGAAGGGACGGTGGGCCGCGGGAATTCACCGACAATCACCCCTGCCCACGTGGGGGTGATCACCGTTCTCGGGTGAGGGGGGGCAAGGCCCCCACCCGTGATGGCATCCTAGAAGCCTAGGGAATGCACCGAAGACGGGCGTCAGGAGCACCACCGGTGCCTCGGAAGGTAGGAACTAGCATAGCAACGATTCCCGCACTCCATCGATCGATATCCAACAATTTTCATGCTAGTCACGCTTCCCGAGGCAAAACCCGACCCCCGGGGTGGTCCCTCATCCGCCCGCCAAGGTTCGGTGCAAGGAAGCCATGGCAACAAGGCCTTTGACATCATGCCATGCCATGCCATGCATGGGCGATGGCTGCCGCTGACCCTGCTGCTGCCCCAGCTGCTTGCCAAGCACCTCACCTATAAAGAGCTCTTATAACTCTACTGGCTCTGCCCCCAGTAGACATCAACTGTGACGAAAAATCATACTGGGGTTTTTTGAAGATTTAGAATGTTTCAGCAGCAACCAATGGTACCATGGGAAAGATCATGATGTGAAATTACTAAAAAATATTTTTTCGGAATTTTTCGGACACCCGAGCTATTTTTTATGATTTTTTAAAGTCGAAAACGAAAAAAAATCCTAAAAATCGGAGAAAAATCAGAAAAATACGGGACAAAGCTTGTAAATTCCTCTACAAAACGATGGGGAAGGGCCGGTGGACAA
Organism: Carnegiea gigantea; assembly: GCA_029747015.1. Taxonomy (NCBI): domain Eukaryota; kingdom Viridiplantae; phylum Streptophyta; class Magnoliopsida; order Caryophyllales; family Cactaceae; genus Carnegiea; species Carnegiea gigantea. The sequence continues at coordinate 44,158 of JAKOGI010003104.1, read as the reverse complement.
AATTGGGGGAAAAAGCACGACAAACAATACGGGGATCTGTTTTCTCGGGGACGCTTTTCGGCGCGTTTCGCGTGGGGCTGCGGCCAGCGCAGGGCCTGCGGCCAGCCGTCCAGGGGCCTGCGCCCGCGTCCAGGGGTGCGCCCAGCGTACAGGACAAAAGCGGCCAGCGTTCACAGGCGTGCGGCCAGCTGCAGGAGCTGCCGCCAGCGTTTTCACAGGGCCTGCGGGCCAGCGGGGTCCAGGACAAGCGGCCAGCGTCTCACCAGGGTGCGGCCAGCGTCACGCCTCGACGGCCAGCGCTTCCAGGACAAGCGGCCAGGCGTCACAGGGCTGCGGCCAGCGTTCACAGGGCTGCCGGCAGCGTCACAAGCCTTTGCGGCCAGGTCCCAGCTCCGCGGCCAGCGTCCAGGACAATGCGGACTAGCGTCACAGGCTGCCCTGCGGCAGCGTCCCAGGACAAAGCGGCCAGCGTTCACAGTGCTGCGGCCAGCGTTCACAGCCTGCGGCCAGCATCCAGCACCCCCCGGCAGCCCCCGGCACCCAGCGACAGCATGCCCGGACGCTGCCCGGCATGCATGGATGATGCCGTGGGCGTCCGGCAGCGTGCGTGGACGCTCTCGGGGGCATGCCCCGGGGCCGACCCTCCTTTTCTTTTTTTTTTTTCTTTTTGGAGGGACCCCGGGGGCATGCCCGGGGCCCCCCGGGGCCGGTCCTCGGGACCCGGGGGCATGCCTCGGCCATGCACCGGGGCCGTTGTGGGGGCCTTCCTCGGGACTCAAGGGCATGCCTTGGGCATGCACCGGGGCCGTTTCGGGGCGATGTGCGGGACGCGGGGCCATGCACCGGGGCCGTTCTGAGGGCGTTCCCCGGGACTCGGGGCCATGCCTTGGACGCGCCCCGGGGCCGTTCCGGGGCGACGTGCGGGACTCGGGGCCATGCCTTGGGCATGCACCGGGGCGTTCCTCGGGACTCGGGGGCACGCCAGGGCGAGGTGGGGACCCGGGGGGATGCCGTGGCCCATTGCACGGGACGTTCCGGGGGGCCTTCCTCGGGGACACGGGTGTAGGTGGGCGCGCCTTGGGCATGGACCGGGGCCGATCCTCGGGACGCGGGGGCACGCCTTGGGCATGCACCGGGGCCGTTTGGGGGCGTTCCTCGGGACCCGGGGGCACGGACCGGGGCGATGTGCGGGACTCGGGGGCATGCCTTGGCCTTGCCACGGGGCGATGGGCGGGACTCGGGGGGCATGCCTTGGCCTTGCTTCGGGGGCGTTCGAGAGGCGATGCACGGGGGCATGCCCCGGGGCCGATGTGCGGGACGCGGGGGCAGGCCTCGGCCGTGCACGGGGCCGCTCCCCGGGACTCGGGGGCATGCCTTGGCATCGACGTTCGGGACTTGGGGCACCAATATGGGGCACGCGGCACGCCACGGGGCCTAGCTCTCGACCCTTCCTTCGCCCAGTCCGCCCAAGGTCCGCTCAAGTCCGTCAAGTCCGCCCCCGCGCCCCTGCGGCCCTGCGCCCTGCGCCCTGTCAAAGATTATAATTCGCGCGGGGGGGTCACGGGGCCGGGGGCGGGGTGTCACTCACCCATCGTTCATCCTGCTCGGGTCGCGGACGGGGCGGGGCACTAGCTCAATCACCTTCCCCCTAAAGAGCA
>JAKOGI010003104.1:30000-32500 GCA_029747015.1 Carnegiea gigantea | reverse complement strand
CACCGTCGTTGGAGAGTGCCTCACGGGCTGCGAGGGGGCTTACAAGCTCAAGCGTCTAGGCCCTCACTAACGATCACAGGTTCTCACAACCGGGCGTCCAGCCATCCACGCGTCGCCTCTCCTGTCACCGCGCTTGCGACAGTCAGCCCGCACGTGGAAGGCAACACGCCCCCGCGCAAATCCCACAGCCAGTGCGTCCGCCGTCCGCCCCGGGACGGGGGGAGGTGGGTCGTCAAGCAACAGAAAAGCAATGTCAAGGAGCAAGGGGCCATGTCAAGAAACAAGGGACGAGGGGCGCAACGGCATCCCCACCGGCTAAATCCCGATGCGAAGGGCACTCCCCGCCCCGCGCAGGCCTCAGGTCGCGCCCTTGGAAGTGCTCCTCGGGAAGGGCCTCCCACTCCGTTCGTGTACTTCGGCCTCACCGGCGCGAGGGGCTTACAAGCTCAAGCGTCTAGGCCCTCACTCACCGATCGTCGGCTTCCACCACCGGAGCGATAAACCCCGCCGTCGTCGCACGGATCGGCTCAAGACAAGCCTTCCACCCCGTTCGTGGCAGTGCCTCACGGGCGCGAGGGGCTTACAAGATCAAGCGTCTAGGCCCTCACTCACCGATCACCAGGCTTCTCACACCCGGGGCGTCCAGCCCACCCCGCGTCGCCTCTCCTGTCCCCGCGCTTGCGACGGTCAGCCCGCACGTGGAAGGCAACACGCCCCCGCTTAAATACCACAAGCCAGTGCGTCCGCCGTCCGCCCCCAGGACGGGGCAGGTCGAGCAACAGAAATGATGTCAGGGAGCAAGGGGGGCGGGTCAAGAAAGAAGGGACGGTGGGCCGCGGGAATTCACCGACAATCACCCCTGCCCACGTGGGGGTGATCACCGTTCTCGGGTGAGGGGGGGCAAGGCCCCCACCCGTGATGGCATCCTAGAGGCCTAGGGAATGCCACCGAAGACGGGCGTCAGGAGCACCACCGGTGCCTCGGAAGGTAGGAACTAGCATAGCAACGATTCCCGCACTCCATCGATCGATATCCAACAATTTTCATGCTAGTCACGCTTCCCGAGGAAAAACCCGACCCCCGGGGTGGTCCCTCATCCGCCCGCCAAGGTTCGGTGCAAGGAAGCCATGGCAACAAGGCCTTTGACATCATGCCATGCCATGCCATGCCATGCATGGGCGATGGCTGCCGCTGACCCTGCTGCTGCCCCAGCTGCTTGCCAAGCACCTCCCCTATAAAGAGCTCTTATAACTGTACTGGCTCTGCCCCCAGTAGACATCAACTGTGACGAAAAATCATACTGGGGTTTTTTGAAGATTTAGAATGTTTCAGCAGCAACCAATGGTACCATTGGAAAGATCATGATGTGAAAATACTAAAAAATATTTTTTCGGAATTTTTCGGACACCCGAGCTATTTTTTATGATTTTTTAAAGTCGAAAACGAAAAAAAATCCTAAAAATCGGAGAAAAATCAGAAAAATGCGGGACAAAGCTTGTAAATCCTCTAAAATCGTGGGGAAGGGGTGGACAAAATTTGGGGAAAAACGCACGACAAAAATACGGGGATTTTTTCTCGGGACGGCTTTCGGGCGTTCGCGGGGCTGCGGCCACCGTTCAGGGCCCTGCGGCCAGCGTCCAGGGGCTGCGCCCAGCGTCCAGGGGCTGCGGCCAGCGTCCAGGACAAGCGGCCAGCGTTCACAGGGCTGCGGCCAGCGTTCACAGCCTGCGGCCAGCGTCCAGGACAAGCGGCCAGCGTTCACAGGGCTTCGGCCAGCGTTCACAGCCTGCGGCCAGCGTCCAGGACAAGGCCAGCGGGGCCCTGCGGCCAGCGTTTCATGCGCCCAGGGAGCGGCCAGCGTTTTCAGGCTCCAGCGTCCAGGACAGTTATGCGGCCAGCGGAGCTTTTCACAGGGCTGCTGGCCCAGCGTTCACAGCTGCGGCTGAGGACAGCCACGTGCGGCCAGCGTCCAGCAGTTGCGGCCAGCGTTCACAGGGCGGCGGCCAGCGTTCCCAGCCTGCGGCCAGCGTTCCCAGCCTGCGGCCAGCGTCCAGGACAAGCGGCCAGCGTTCACAGGCTGCGGCCAGCATCCAGGACAAGCGGCCAGCGTTCACAGGGCTGCGGCCAGCGTTCACAGCCTGCGGCCAGCATCCAGCACCCCCCGGCAGCCACCGGCACCCAGCGACAGCATGCCCGGACGCTGCCCGGCATGCATGGATGCTGCCGTGGGCGTCCGGCAGCGTGCGTGGACGCTCTCGGGGGCATGCCCCGGGGCCGACCCTCGGGACCCGGGGGCATGCCTCGGCCATGCACCGGGGCCGTTGTGGGGGCCTTCCTCGGGACTCAGGGGCATGCCTTGGGCATGCACAGGGGCCGTTTCGGGGCGATGTGCGGGACGCGGGGCCATGCACCGGGGCCGTTCTGAGGGCGTTCCCCGGGACTCGGGGGCACGCCTTGGGCGTGCACCGTGGCCGTTCCGGGGCGCGGTGCGGGACTCGGG
>JAKOGI010003104.1:17500-22500 GCA_029747015.1 Carnegiea gigantea | reverse complement strand
CTCCGTTCGTGTACTTCGGCCTCACGGGCGCGAGGGGCTTACAAGCTCAAGCGTCTAGGCCCTCACTCACCGATCATCGGCTTCCACTACCGGAGCGATCAACACCGCCGTCGTCACACGGATCGGCTCCTCGAGACAAGCCTTCGACCCCGTTCGTGTACTTCGGCCTCACGGGCGCGAGGGGCTTACAAGCTCAAGCGTCTAGGCCCTCACTGACCGATCGTCGGCTTCCACTACCGGGGCTTCCGGCCCATCCCGCATCGCCTCACCTGTCACCTCGCTTGCGACAGTCAGCCCGCACGTGGTAGGCAACACGCTTCCGCGTAAATCCCACAGCCAGCGCGTCCGCCTCGGGACGAGGGGAGGGTTGTCAGGGTGCTTTCAAGTGGAGTGGGGCGAGAGGGGGAAGTAAGCTGGGGGGGCCAAGGGGTTTTCGGGAGGGGAAGGAAGGTGGTGTGAACAAGGGGTTTTCGGGGGGATCTCGAAGGAAAACGGGTTGGATTTTGAGGAGGGGAGGGGACCCCCCACCCCGCGGCACAACGGCATTCCCACCGGCATAATCCCGATGCAAAGGGCACTCCCCGCCCCGCGCAGGCCTCATGTCGCGCCCTAGGAAGTGCTCCTCGGGGAGGGGCTCCCACTCCGTTCGTGTACTTCGGCCTCACGGGCGCGAGGGGCTTACAAGCTCAAGCGTCTAGGCCCTCACTCACCGATCGTCGGCTTCCACCACCGGAGCGATCAACCCCGCCGTCGTCGCACGGATCGTCTCCTCAAGACAAGCCTTCCACCCCGTTCGTGGCAGTGCCTCACGGGCGCGAGGGGCTTACAAGCTCAAGCGTCTAGGCCCTCACTCACCGATCACAGGCTTCTCACAACCGGGGAGTCCAGCCCATCCCGCGTCGCCTCTCCTGTCACCGCGCTTGCGACAGTCAGCCCGCACGTGGAAGGCAACACGCCTCCGCGCAAATCCCACAGCCAGGGCGTCCGCCGTCCGCCCCGGGACGGGGGGAGGTGGGTCGTCAAGCAACAGAAAGGCAATGTCAAGGAGCAAGGGGCCATGCCAAGAAACAAGGGACGAGGGGCGCAACGGCATCCCCACCGGCAAAATCCCGATGCGAAGGGCACTCCCCGCCCCGCGCAGGCCTCAGGTCGCGCCCTTGGAAGTGTTCCTCGGGAAGGGCCTCCCACTCCGTTCGTGTACTTCGGCCTCACGGGCGCGAGGGGCTTACAAGCTCAAGCGTCTAGGCCCTCACTCACCGATCGTCGGCTTCCACTACGGGAGCGATCAACCCCGCCGTCGTCGCACGGATCGGCTCCTCAAGACAAGCCTTCCACCCCGTTCGTGGCAGTGCCTCACGGGCGCGATGGGCTTACAAGCTCAAGCGTCTAGGCCCTCACTCACCGATCACAGGCTTCTCACAACCGGGGCGTCCAGCCCATCCCGCGTCGCCTCCCCTGTCCCCGCGCTTGCGACGGTCAGCCCGCACGTGGAAGGCAACACGCCCCCGCTTAAATCCCACAAGCCAGTGCGTCCGCCGTCCGCCCCCAGGACGGGGCATGGCGAGCAACAGAAATGATGTCAGGGAGCAAGGGGGCCGGGTCAAGAAAGAAGGGACGGTGGGCCGCGGGAATTCACCGACAATCACCCTGCCCACGTGGGGGTGATCACCGTTCTCGGGTGAGGGGGGGCAAGGCCCCCACCCGTGATGGCATCCTAGAAGCCTAGGGAATGCCACCGAAGACGGGCGTCAGGAGCACCAACGGTGCCTCGGAAGGTAGGAACTAGCATAGCAACGATTCCCGCACTCCATCGATCGATATCCAACAATTTTCATGCTAGTCACGCTTCCCGAGGCAAAACCCGACCCCCGGGGTGGTCCATCATCCGCCCGCCAAGGTTCGGTGCAAGGAAGCCATGGCAACAAGGCCTTTGACATCATGCCATGCCATGCCATGCCATGCATGGGCGATGGCTGCCGCTGACCCTGCTGCTGCCCCAGCTGCTTGCCAAGCACCTCCCCTATAAAGAGCTCTTATAACTCTACTGGCTCTGCCCCCAGTAGACATCAACTGTGACGAAAAATCATACTGGGTTTTTTTGAAGATTTAGAATGTTTCAGCAGCAACCAATGGTACCATTGGAAAGATCATGATGTGAAATTACTAAAAAATATTTTTTCGGAATTTTTCGGACACCCGAGCTAGTTTTTATGATTTTTTAAAGTCGAAAACGAAAAAAAATCCTAAAAATCGGAGAAAAATCAGAAAAATGCGGGACAAAGCTTGTAAATCCTCTAAAAATCGTGGGGAAGGGGTGGACAAAAATTGGGGAAAAACGCACGACAAAAATACGGGGATTTTTTCTCGGGACGGCTTTCGGGCGTTCGCGGGGCTGCGGCCAGCGTTCAGGGCCCTGCGGCCAGCGTCCAGGGGCTGCGCCCAGCGTCCAGGGGCTGCGCCCAGCGTCCAGGGGCTGCGCCCAGCGTCCAGGACAAGCGGCCAGCGTTCACAGGCTGCGGCCAGCGTTCAGGAGCTGCGGCCAGCGTTCACAGGGCTGCGGCCGGCGTCCAGGACAAGCGGCCAGCGTTCACAGGGCTGCGGCCAGCGTTCACAGCCTGCGGCCAGCGTCCAGGACAAGCGGCCAGCGTTCACCGGGCTGCGGCCAGCGTTCACAGCCTGCGGCCAGCGTTCACAGCCTGCGGCCAGCGTTCAGGACAAGCGGCCAGCGTTCAGGACAAGCGGCCAGCGTTCAGGACAAGCGGCCAGCGTTCACAGCATGCGGCCAGCGTTCACAGGCTGCGGCCAGCGTTCAGGACAAGCGGCCAGCGTTCACAGCCTGCGGCCAGCTTTCAGGACAAGCGGCCAGCGTTCACAGGCTGCGGCCAGCGTTCACAGGCTGCGGCCAGCGTTCAGGACAAGCGGCCAGCGTTCACAGGGCTGCGGCTAGCGTTCACAGCCTGCGGCCAGCATCCAGCACCCCCCGGCAGCCCCCGGCACCCAGCGACAGCATGCCCGGACGCTGCCCGGCATGCATGGATGCTGCCGTGGGCCTCCGGCAGCGTGCGTGGACGCTCTCGGGGGCATGCCCCGGGGCCGACCCTCGGGACCCGGGGGCATGCCCCGGGGCCCCCCGGGGCCGGTCCTCGGGACCCGGGGGCATGCCTCGGCCCTGCACCGGGGCCGTTGTGGGGGCCTTCCTCGGGACTCAGGGGCATGCCTTGGGCATGCACCGGGGCCGTTTCGGGCGATGTGCGGGACGCGGGGCCATGCACCGGGGCCGTTCTGAGGGCGTTCCCCGGGACTCGGGGCCATGCCTTGGCCGCGCCCCGGGGCCGTTCCGGGGCGACGTGAGGGACTCGGGGCCATGCCTTGGGCATGCACCGGGGCGTTCCTCGGGACTCGGGGGCACGCCCCGGGGCGAGGGGCGGGACTCGGGGGCATGCCGTGGCCATGCACCGGGGGCGTTCCGGGGGCCTTCCTCGGGACCCGGGGGGCACGCCTTGGGCATGGACCGGGGCCGATCCTCGGGACGCGGGGGCACGCCTTGGGCATGCACCGGGCCGTTTGGGGGCGTTCCTCGGGACCCGGGGGCACGGCCCGGGGCGATGTGCGGGACTCGGGGGCATGCCTTGGCCTTGCCACGGGGCGATGGGCGGGACTCGGGGGGCATGCCTTGGGCTTGCTTCGGGGGCGTTCTAGAGGCGATGCACGGGGGCATGCCCGGGGGCCGATGTGCGGGACGCGGGGGCAGGCCTCGGCCGTGCACGGGGCCGCTCCCCGGGACTCGGGGGGCATGCCTTGGCATCGACGTTCGGGACTTGGGGCACCAATATGGGGGCACGCGGCACGCCACGGGCCTAGCTCTCGACCCTTCCTTCGCCCAGTCCGCCCAAGGTCCGCTCAAGTCCGTCAAGTCCGCCCCCGCGCCCCTGCGTCCCTGCGCACTGCGCCCTGTCAAAGATTATAATGCGCGCGGGGGGGTCACGGGGCCGGGGGCGGGGTGTCACTCACCGTCGTTCATCCTGCTCGGGTCGCGGACGGGGCGGGGCGCGAGCTCAATCACCTTCCCCCTAAAGAGCACAACGAGCTTTCGTGGCCGTGCCCGGAGTGGACATCAACCGTGCCGATTTTTCATACTCCGCCCGGGCCATCCCCCTAGAGAGCTTCAGGAGGTTTGGTGGCCGTGCCCGGAGTGGACATCAACCGTGCCTATTTGTCATACTCCGCCCGGACCATCCCCCTAGAGAGCTTCAGGAGGTTTGGTGGCCGTGCCCGGAGTGGACATCAACCGTGCCGATTTTTTATACTCAGCTGGGACAGGTCACGGCCTGCGGCCAGCGTTCACAGGCCAGCGGCCAGCGTTCACAGGACAGCGGCCAGCGTTCACAGGCCTGCGGCCAGCGTTCACAGGCTGCGGCCAGCGTTCAGGACAAGCGGCCAGCGTTCACAGGGCGCGGCCAGCGTTCAGGACAAGCGGCCAGCGTTCACAGGCTGCGGCCAGCGTTCACAGGCTGCGGCCAGCGTTCAGGACAAGCGGCCAGCGTTCACAGGCTGCGGCCAGCGTTCACAGGCTGCGGCCAGCGTTCAGGACCCGCGGCCAGCGTTCACAGGCTGCGGCCAGCGTTCACAGGCTGCGGCCAGCGTTCACAGGCAGCGGCCAGCGTTCAGGACAAGCGGCCATCGTTCACAGGCTGCGGCCAGCGTTCAGGACAAGCGGCCAGCGTTCACAGGCTGCGGCCCGCGTTCACAGGCTGCGGCCAGCGTTCAGGACAAGCGGCCAGCGTTCACAGGCTGCGGCCAGCGTTCAGGACAAGCGGCCAGCGTTCACAGCCTGCGCCCAGCGTTCACAGGCTGCGGCCAGCGTTCAGGACAAGCGGCCAGCGTTCACAGGCTGCGGCCAGCGTTCAGGACAAGCGCCCAGCGTTCACAGGCTGCGGCCAGCGTTCACAGGCTGCGGCCAGCGTTCAGGACAAGCCGCCAGCGTTCACAGGCTGCGGCCA
>JAKOGI010003104.1:2500-7500 GCA_029747015.1 Carnegiea gigantea | reverse complement strand
TCCGTTCGTGTACTTCGGCCTCACGGGCGCGAGGGGCTTACAAGCTCAAGCGTCTAGGCCCTCACTCACCGATCGTCGGCTTCCACCACGGGAGCGATCAACCCCGCCGTCGTCGCACGGATCGGCTCAAGACAAGCCTTCCACCCCGTTCGTGGCAGTGCCTCACGGTCGCGAGGGGCTTACAAGCTCAAGCGTCTAGGCCCTCACTCACCGATCACAGGCTTCTCACAACCGGGGCGGCCAGCCCATCCCGCGTCGCCTCTCCTGTCACCGCGCTTGCGACGGTCAGCCCGCACGTGGAAGGCAACACGCCCCCGCTTAAATACCACAAGCCAGTGCGTCCGCCGTCCGCCCCCAGGACGGGGCAGGTCGAGCAACAGAAATGATGTCAGGGAGCAAGGGGGCCGGGTCAAGAAAGAAGGGACGGTGGGCAGCGGGAATTCACCGACAATCACCCCTGCCCACGTGGGGGTGATCACCGTTCTCGGGTGAGGGGGGGCAAGGCCCCCACCCGTGATGGCCTCCTAGAAGCCTAGGGAATGCCACCGAAGACGGGCGTCAGGAGCACCACCGGTGCCTCGGAAGGTAGGAACTAGCATAGCAACGATTCCCGCACTCCATCGATCGATATCCAACAAATTTCATGCTAGTCACGCTTCCCGAGGCAAAACCCGACCCCCGGGGTGGTCCCTCATCCGCCCGCCAAGGTTCGGTGCAAGGAAGCCATGGCAACAAGGCCTTTGAAATCATGCCATGCCATGCCATGCATGGGCGATGGCTGCCGCTGACCCTGCTGCTGCCCCAGCTGCTTGCCAAGCACCTCCCCTATAAAGAGCTCTTATAACTCTACTTGCTCTGCCCCCAGTAGACATCAACTGTGACGAAAAATCATACTGGGGTTTTTTGAAGATTTAGAATGTTTCAGCAGCAACCAATGGTACCATTGGAAAGCTCATGATGTGAAATTACTAAAAAATATTTTTTCGGAATTTTTCGGACACCCGAGCTATTTTTTATGATTTTTTAAAGTCGAAAACGAAAAAAAATCCTAAAAATCGGAGAAAAATCAGAAAAATGCGGGACAAAGCTTGTAAATCCTCTAAAAATCGTGGGAAGGGGTGGACAAAATTTGGGGAAAAACGCACGACAAAAATACGGGGATTTTTTCTCGGGACGGCTTTCGGGCGTTCGCGGGGCTGCGGCCAGCGTTCAGGGCCCTGCGGCCAGCGTCCAGGGGCTGCGCCCAGCGTCCAGGGGCTGCGCCCAGCGTCCAGGGGCTGCGCCCAGCGTCCAGGACAAGCGGCCAGCGTTCACAGGCTGCGGCCAGCGTTCAGGAGCTGCGGCCAGCGTTCACAAGGCTGCGGCCAGCGTCCAGGACAAGCGGCCAGCGTTCACAGGGCTGCGGCCAGCGTTCACAGCCTGCGGCCAGCGTCCAGGACAAGCGCCCAGCGTTCACAGGGCTGCGGCCAGCGTTCACAGCCTGCGGCCAGCGTCCAGGACAAGCGGCCAGCGTTCACAGGGCTGCGGCCAGCGTTCACAACCTGCGGCCAGCGTTCACAGCCTGCGGCCAGCGTTCAGGACAAGCGGCCAGCGTTCACAGCCTGCGGCAGCGTTCACAGGCTGCGGCCAGCGTTCAGGACAAGCGGCCAGCGTTCACAGGCTGCGGCCAGCGTTCAGGACAAGCGGCCAGCGTTCAGGACAAGCGGCCAGCGTTCACAGCCTGCTGCCAGCGTTCAGGACAAGCGGCCAGCGTTCAGGACAAGCGGCCAGCGTTCACAGCCTGCGGCCAGCGTTCACAGGCTGCGGCCAGCGTTCAGGACAAGCGGGCAGCGTTCACAGGGCTGCGGCCAGCGTTCACAGCCTGCGGCCAGCATCCAGCACCCCCCCGGCAGCCCCCGGCACCCAGCGACAGCATGCCCGGACGCTGCCCGGCATGCATGGATGCTGCCGTGGGCGTCCGGCAGCGTGCGTGGACGCTCTCGGGGGCATGCCCCGGGGCCGAACCTCGGGACCCGGGGGCATGCCCCGGGGCCCCCCGGGGCCGGTCCTCGGGACCCGGGGGCATGCCTCGGCCATGCACCGGGGCCGTTGTGGGGGCCTTCCTCGGGACTCAGGGACATGCCTTGGGCATGCACCGGGGCCGTTTCGGGGCGATGTGCGGGACGCGGGGCCATGCACCGGGGCCGTTCTGAGGGCGTTCCCCGGGACTCGGGGCCATGCCTAGGCCGCGCCCCGGGGCCGTTCCGGGGCGACGTGCGGGACTCGGGGCCATGGCTTGGGCATGCACCGGGGCGTTCCTCGGGACTCGGGGGCACGCCCCGGGGCGAGGTGCGGGACTCGGGGGCATGCCGTGGCCATGCACCGGGGCCGTTCCGGGGGCCTTCCTCGGGACCCGGGGGGCAAGCCTTGGGCATGGACCGGGGCCGATCCTCGGGACGCGGGGGCACGCCTTGGGCATGCACCGGGGCCGTTTGGGGGCGTTCCTCGGGACCCGGGGGCACGGCCCGGGGCGATGTGCGGGACTCGGGGGAATGCCTTGGCCTTGCCACGGGGCGATGGGCGGGACTCGGGGGGCATGCCTTGGCCTTGCTTCGGGGGCGTTCTAGAGGCTATGCACGGGGGCATGCCCCGGGGCCGATGTGCGGGACGCGGGGGCAGGCCTCGGCCGTGCACGGGGCCGCTCCCCGGGGCTCGGGGGCATGCCTTGGCATCGACGTTCGGGACTTGGGGCACCAATATGGGGGCACGCGGCACGCCACGGGGGCTAGCTCTCGACCCTCCCTTCGCCCAGTCCGCCCAAGGTCCGCTCAAGTCCGTCAAGTCCGCCCCCGCGCCCCTGCGTCCCTGCGCCCTGCGCCCTGTCAAAGATTATAATGCGCGCGGGGGGGGTCACGGGGCCGGGGGCGGGGTGTCACTCACCATCGTTCATCCTGCTCGGGTCGCGGACGGGGCGGGGCACTAGCTCAATCACCTTCCCCCTAAAGAGCACAACGAGCTTTCGGGGCCGTGCCCGGAGTGGACATCAACCGTGCCGATTTTTCATACTCCGCCCGGGCCATCCCCCTAGAGAGCTTCAGGAGGTTTGGTGGCCGTGCCCGGAGTGGACATCAACCGTGCCTATTTTTCATACTCCGCCGGGACCATCCCCCTAGAGAGCTTCAGGAGGTTTGGTGGCCGTGCCCGGAGTGGACATCAACCGTGCCGATTTTTCATACTCAGCTGGGACAGGTCACGGCCTGCGGCCAGCGGTCACAGGACAGCGGCCAGCGTTCACAGGCTGCGGCCAGCGTTCAGGACAAGCGGCCAGCGTTCACAGGCTGCGGCCAGCGTTCAGGACAGGCGGCCAGCGTTAACAGGCTGCGGCCAGCGTTCAGAGGCTGCGGCCAGCGTTCAGGACAAGCGGCCAGCGTTCACAGGCTGCGGCCAGCGTTCAAGACAAGCGGCCAGCGTTCACAGCCTGCGGCCAGCGTTCACAGGCTGCGGCCAGCGTTCAGGACAAGCGGCCAGCGTTCACAGGCTGCGGCCAGCGTTCAGGACAAGCGGCCATCGTTCACAGCCTGCGGCCAGCGTTCACAGGCTGCGGCCAGCGTTCAGGACAAGCGGCCAGCGTTCACAGCCTGCAGCCAGCGTTCACAGGCTGCGGCCAGCGTTCAGGACAAGCGGCCAGCGTTCCCGGGGCTGCGGCCAGCGTTCACAGCCTGCGGCCAGCGTTCACAGCCTGCGGCCAGCGTTCAGGACAAGCGGCCAGCGTTCAGGACAAGCGGCCAGCGTTCACAGCCTGCGGCCCGCGTTCACAGGCTGCGGCCAGCGTTCAGGACAAGCGGCCAGCGTTCACAGGCTGCGGCCAGCGTTCAGGACAAGCCGCCAGCGTTCACAGGCTGCGGCCAGCGTTCAGGACAAGCGGCCAGCGTTCACAGGCTGCGGCCAGCGTTCACAAGCTGCGGCCAGCGTTCAGGACAAGCGGCCAGCGTTCAGGACAAGCGGCCAGCGTTCACAGCCGGCGGCCAGCGTTCACAGGCTGCGGCCAGCGTTCAGGACAAGCGGCCAGCGTTCACAGCCTACGGCCAGCGTTCACAGGCTGCGGCCAGCGTTCAGGACAAGCGGCCAGCGTTCACAGGCTGCGGCCAGCGTTCAGGACAAGCGGCCAGCGTTCACAGCCTGAGGCCAGCGTTCACAGGCTGCGGCCAGCGTTCAGGACAAGCGGCCAGCGTTCACAGGCTCCGGCCAGCGTTCAGGACAAGCGGCCAGCGTTCACAGGCTGCGGCCAGCGTTCAGGACACGCGGCCAGCGTTCACAGCCTGCGGCCAGCGTTCAGGACAAGCGGCCAGCGTTCACAGGCTGCGGCCAGCGTTCAGGACAAGCGGCCAGCGTTCACAGGGCTGCGGCAAGCGTTCACAGCCTGCGGCCAGCGTTCACAGGCTGCGGCCAGCGTTCAGGACCTGCGGTCAGCGTTCAAAGGCTGCGGCCAGCGTTCAGGACAAGCGGCCAGCGTTCACAGGCTGCGGCCAGCGTTCAGGACAAGCGGCCAGCGTTCACAGGCTGCGGACAGCGTTCACAGGCTGCGGCCAGCGTTCAGGACAAGCGGCCAGCGTTCACAGGCTGCGGCCAGCTTTCCCAGGCTGCGGCCAGCGTTCAGGACAAGCGGCCAGCGTTCACAGGCTGCGGCCAGCGTTCAGGACAAGAGGCCAGCGTTCAGGACAAGCGGCCGGCGTTCACAGGCTGCGGCCGGCGTTCAGGACAAGCGGCCAGCGTTCACAGGCTGCGACCAGCGTTCAGGACAAGCGGCCAGCGTTCAGGACAAGCGGCCAGCGTTCACAGCCTGCGGCCAGCGTTTACAGGCTGCGGCCAGCGTTCAGGACAAGCGGCCAGCGTTCACAGGGCTGCGGCCAGCGTTCACAGCCTGCGGCCAGCCTCCGGCACCCCCCGGCAGCCAGCGACAGCGTGCCCGGACGCTGCCCGACATGCCGGGATGCTGCCGTGGGCGTCCGGCAGCGTGCGTG
>JAKOGI010003103.1:65000-67919 GCA_029747015.1 Carnegiea gigantea | reverse complement strand
TTCACATACATATGCATCAAAATAATTGATGTCACAGATCTGCAAATTATAAAGCATAGTGAGGTACTTCTGCTTTTTCATTCGTTTTTCTCTTAAACGATGTTGGGAATAATCTTCTCCTAGAAATTCTCTTCGAATTTCGTTTTCAATAGTGTTGATAATTGTTTTATTATCGTTAGTGGTAGTTCCACCTAAATATCTTACCTTGGTTTCTTCTGGTAAGGCAGTAAACCAATCTGCTACTTTTCCACTTAGAGTTAATGGAATGAAGATTTTTAGTTCTTCACCGTCGATTCTAGTTACACTGGTATAAATAAGTAATGCTTTTACCCATTCCTTTATGACTTCATCTGTGTTAGTCACACAGTCAATGTTAAGAGTTGCACCTGCATTTGATAATGGATATGCATGACCTGGATGGGGGAATAAGTGTCTTCCTCCTATACGTCTTTGTCTAGACGAGTGGTGACGATAACGGTAACGTTGAGCTTCCTCTTCGTCACTGCTACCTATCTGACTATCCATATTAGTCTGAGTTTCTGGTCGAACTTCTGGACCACTAGACTGGGTAGAGTCTGGTATAATTAAAGGACTACCTTGTGAGGTTTCTCCTGTTGCTTCCATATTACATTGTAATTGGAGCTCATTAATCTTATTTAAGATCTCTTCTTCTTCATCTGAGTTAGCCTGAGCATACTCATTTTCTAATTCTTCTAGCGAAATAAATGTTCGAACCATATTCGAAATTGATGGAAATCCCGGCTTTGTGGGATCTATAGAAGGGTTGAATCGAACTCTTCTTCGAACTATCTGTTTTTCGTTACTTGGTTTAGGATTATGGAGAATTAACTTCTGGATTTCTCCTAGACCTTCATAGATACTTTCTAACTTAGTATCAATGGTTTGTCCTTGAATATTGGACCTCCATAACTCCTTGTAGGGAGCGGATGAACTACTGCTACTGGCTTTATCCATCACTTAAACCAGATAATGAATCCCTAGCAGGACTTACTAGTTCTGGTTCTATATACCAGTGACAGTTAGCTAGTTCAGCTTGTTGATAAATAAATGTCCATCTTTTATCTCTAGGCTTGGGATAAGATAATTGTTCGTCTCGGGGTTTGAGACATGAGAAATGGCTCTGATACCATTTTGCAAACTTCTTTTTCCAGTTATTAATCATGGCTTCAACTGGCTGCGGAACTACTCTTAGACTTCTTAGTCCTTCTTCTTTTCAAAAATTGTTAAAATTTATAATCATAGCTTTGGTTATGTCGTCTTAATGCATTATCTAAAGAAGCTAAAGCTTCATTTATGCCTTCAAGAATGGCCTTTTGACGCTGAATAGCATTAACATGATGTAACATTTCATGTTCTAAAATACTCCTAGGGCTAGGAATAATAATTTCCCCATCAGCTAAAACCAAAGGGTTGTCAAAGAAATCGCTACTTAAAGCCTCGATTCCTCGTCGGCTTATTTGAGCTAAAGTCACCTTAACTTGAATAAGGAATTCAGTGTTTTCCTTTTCTAATAAGCATCTTTCTAATGCATTCTTGATTATATGCTTAGCATGCAACAGCTCGGGACTAAACGGATTCATGATAAAGATTATTAAGTTTCAGATAAGTGATAGAATTAAATATAATTATTAATTTTATCAATCAAGTTAGTAAATATGTATCTTGCTATGAAACACGATTAATCAGAGATAGAATCAATACCTAGCTGGGATTCAGCCTTTTCGCCTGCGACCTCCTGTCTTGTGGCTACTTCCTTGGCTATACCAAAGGTACTCCAGATTCCTTCTCAAACTAAATGATGTTGCAAACCAAGATGCACAAAAACTAATTTTATTGATAATATCAATAATTATACATTTATCTTTCTCACTTACCCTACTCCCTAAGGGAGTAGTTACTCTCTCATATTTTTTCTCTCTCTTAATTTTTTAATGGAGCTGCTTCTGTAATCGATGCCCCTTACAAATGAAAATGGCTCCCTTATATAGAGAAGCTCACCAGACAAACGTACAAATTACAAAAGTAATCGTACAAATTAAAATAAACGGATCTACTTTTACTGTAGCTAGTGGCTGCTTTTTCGTACAGCATCTTTGAAAACGCGTTCGAGTGCTTTAGTGGGCATCTGCCTTTTTGATAATACGTCTTCCTTTAACAGCTGGCTTCCATTATCTGTCAGCAGGTAATAATTCACTTTGAGTGACGTATAGTGCTTCTTTAGCATCTTTGGTACGGCTGTGGGGGTCCAACACGCTTCCTTTCACATGATCCTTAATGGATAGATACAACACCCTGTGGTCTTTTCTTGGTGTAATAATCCACATAGCTGTGTACGCGTATGGTGGGTACCTGGTATTCTGCAGGTATTGATCAGACTTATGCCAGAACTTATCTTATTGATGGCATCGTATCTGGGGGTACAATTTCCTTCAGCATAGATAAACATATTGCTGGGGGAGTTATACATAAAGCCTTTATTGGCTTCACGAAGGGACTGTAATTTTTTCAAAATTACTGTAAATCCCATGGCTCTTCGATGGCAAACCCATCCTTCGTGAATCTCTGGATTCTCGAGTGGTTTGTTCTTTTTGAACTTTAAATTAGCTCTATTTGGTGTACAGAGTTGAACAATAAGCCACCCAGGGGCTGGAGTAGGTAATACTTCAGGGCTTGCTGATAGTAGCTTTAATACTACCATGTCAGACTTTGAACTCTTTCGAAACATTTTTACAGCTTCGATTATGGACTTGTGCATTCCCAAAATTTCTCGATTACCTGGACTACAGGTAATACTGGCACAAAAGCCAAATATGACTGCTCTGGTAACTTCTTCAGTAATGCTACCTGCAAGGAAATGAACTCTAGGATATATCTCAGATGTGTCGATAATCCGACTGT
>JAKOGI010003103.1:12500-60000 GCA_029747015.1 Carnegiea gigantea | reverse complement strand
AGGGTTGTTATTTTATCTTGATAGTTGATCATTGAACATGATTATTATTGATAAATATTGTGATTTTATTCTCAATATGAGTGTGTAAGTTTCATGTGCTTGGTATAATCTTCTTGAAGCCATGCTAAATTAATTATTTTGAAACAAGTTTTATGCTTTAATGCCTAGTTGATTTATATTCATGATTCTTTAGCGATTAGCATTTATCATTTATGAAATTTGTGTTAAATCGATTAGAATGCATGCTAGTTGATTAAATACAATTTCGATTGATAGTTTAGAAGATTATAATACGTAAAAATTATAATATTTTAGGCTTAGGTATCACCCTAATTAATCATGGATGGCTCAAACCCTTCTCTTTTAATTAGGTAATCGCTTTAGATCTTTGTTAAATCGATTTGCTGGTAAATTGGTTACAAAGTGTTAAATGATGTTTTCTAATTCTTATTGCTCTAGTTTGGTTAAATTTTTGCGCTGGTATAAAGACTATCAAATTAGTAGGGTTTATATTAGGGGTGGACCTAAGTAAACTAGAACCTAAGAAAAAACAGGGAAGAACCGCTGGTGGATGTCTTCTACAGTTTAACTCATGAATGAAATTAACTTGTGTGTTGATGATAAATATTAATTTGCATGGTAGATTGAGATTATACTAAGTATCCTTGATAAATTTGACAACTTTGATAATTATTTGTTGCTTATAGTTAATTTGGTTTGTTTGTTAATTTTTGTTTCATTTTTATTGGTTACCATATAATTTCAATCAACCCCCCCAAAAGTATAGTCTTTTAGGAGTGTCTAGGTAATTTTAGATAGTTTAAATTTTGATTTTTGGAGTAGTTATAATTTTAGATTGATTTATATTCAGTTTTAGTATTTAATTACCGGTTTGTTAGAAATTAGAATAAAAATAGTTGTTTTCATATTTCTTTGAGTTTTATTAATTCCTAGGGTTTATATAGTGTCCTAGTCTGCTCATATTCAATTTCGTAATTTTTGAAAATTATTTGATAATTTTCCAGAATTATTTTGTGAAATTCAGAAGTGCAGGTCTTTAGGTTATTAATTCTGAAAATTTCGATTTTTAATTTTAATTTATTACATGTTGTTAAATCCACAAAATTGTGTCCTAAAATTAGGGTAATTTTCGTGATTAATTTCGTATTTATATTAATACAGATTATTTTATATCTAATTTCAGATTTATTATTCTGCTTGATATTCTGTGCTAATTTTCTGATCTGATTTTTCTGAAATTAATTAGATACAATTTAGAATTTATAAGCTTATAGACCTGAAGAATAAGTTTTTAGGTTACTGTTTGATATTTTTAATATTTATTTTCCGACTATTATTTGCTGTTATTGATTTTTAATTAGAATTTCAGTTACTATTCTGTTTTTATTTTTCTAAATTATTTAGGGAATCTTTTTACTGTTTATTTCCAGAATATGATCTAGAATATTTAAGAGCATCATTGGGTAGTTTTCTAGATTTTTATTCATTAGATTTTAATTATTTCTAAATTATTAAGATTAAACTTAATAAATTGGACGTAAAATCATTTAGGATTAAGCTAGCCTTTTACAACAATCTTTCCTCGTGGATCGATCCCTACTTTCCTATGCTATAAAAAGTGTTTAATAACTGAAGTAGTGGTTAAATTTGTAGCTCTCGATAAGCTTAACAAATTTTGTCACCGTTGCCGGAAAAGAAAATAAAATTGCTAGTTACTTCTATCTAATTTTACTACTTTTATTGTTTTTATTTTAATTTTTGCAGATTGCCCGAGATAAAGGAGTGGTAAGGAAATTGGAGAGGATAAGGAGCAAACATTAGTAGATAAAAACAAAAAAGGTTGTCCTAAATCACTAAGTCTTAAGATTAAAAAGGTAAGAATGTCCACTCTTCGGGAACTTGCTGCCTCTAACCTAGAAACCCAACCCATGTCCATTACTTATACTGTATTAGATAAACCTCTAAAACTGAACTCTGGATTCATCAATCTATTATCTAAGTTTCATGGGTTAGCTAGAGAGGACCCATATCGTCATATTAGTGAATTCCTTATTACATGCTCTGCTATGGTGCCTGAGGGGATTCCTGAGGACCAAATTAGATTGAGGGCCTTTCCCTTTTCTTTGCTTGGTAATGCTAAGGATTGGTTGTATTACATGCCTGCTAGATCTTTCTCTACATGGACTGCATTACATAAATCATTTTTAGAGAAATTTTTTCCAGCATCCCGAATTGGATCTATTAGGAAGGATATATGTGGAATCAAACAAATGAATGGGGAAACTTTTTGTGAGTACTGGGAAAGATTTTATAAATTGTGTGCTAGTTGTCCCCAACATCAAATAACTGAACATTTGTTGATTCAATATTTTTACAAGGGTTTGCTTCCTATGGATCGTAATATGGTTGATGCTGCTAGTGGAGGGACTCTAGTTAATAAAACTCCTGCAAAGGCTAGAAACTTATTCAATTTAATGGCCCAAAATACTCAGCAGTTTGGTGCTAGGGAGTCACAAATTAAAAGGGTTAATGAGATTGGTTCTAGTTCATCTGTAGAGAGTCAGTTTTCTTATATTCCTGCTATGTTGAATAAGATTGTCACTGGGGGAGTACAAAAAGTAGTCATATGTGGCATTTGTTATCTAGAGGGGCATCCTACTGATGCATATCCTATATTTCAAGAGGGTAATGTTAATGCTATCTATTCTAACCAAGGTCAAAGAAGGTATGATCCCTATTCTAACACTTATAATGAAGGATGGAGAGACCACCCTAATCTTAGGTATGGCCCTCAAACCAATCCACCTGATTTTGACCAAACATCTAGTCAACCTTCTAATCAAGACAGGACTAACTTTCTACTTGGACAAGTTCTTAAGAAGATGGATGATAGGTTCTAGATTTTGGGGACAACTCTTAAGCAGGTTCAAGAGAGACAGACGGCAACTGATATCATAGTTAGCAACTTGCAAGCTCAAATGCAAAATAGGTTACTGTTTCAGCCTTACCCTAACCCTAAAGAGAATGTTAGTTCCATAACAATTAGGAGTGGGAAAGAGTTACAAGAGCCTAGGAAGAGTAGAGAGGTTGAGCTTGAGTTAGAGGTCAAAGGAGCTGAACCAGAGTTAAACATAGATTCTAATCAAAGTACTAAGGAAATAAGAGAGAAGAAAAGAGAACCTTATAAACCAATTCCACCCTTTCCTAGTAGATTTCGAAACCCTACTTCTAAGGTGAATGAGGCTAACCAAGAAATCTTAGAGACATTAAAGAAGGTAGAGATCAATATACCTCTCCTCGATGCCATTAAACAGGTGCCTCATTATGCTAAGTTCTTGAAAGAATTATGTACTACTAAAAGAAAATTAGTAAGGAATGAAAAGGTGAGTGTGGGGGAAAATGTATCTGTAGTTTTTCAAAGGAAACTTCCCCCTAAGTGCAAAGATCCAGGTGTGTTCTTTGTTTCTTGTAAAATAGGACATCTTTACTTTGATAAGGCTATACTTGATTTGGGAGCTTCCATTAATGTCATGCCTAGGTCTGTTTATGACAAACTAAACTTAGGAGAGTTAAAGAAAACTGGTGTAGTGCTTCAGTTAGCTGATAGGAGCAGTATTTATCCAGATGGAGTGTTAGAGGATATCTTAGTCCAAGTGAATGAACTTGTGTTTCCTGCTGATTTTTATGTGATGAACATGGGTGATGCATGTCATGATATTCCCATCTTGCTAGGCAGGTCATTTTTGAAAACAGTTAGGACTAAGATTGATGTGCATGAAGGAACATTAACCATGGAATTTGATAGTGAAGTGATTAAATTTAATATTTTTGATGCCATGAGATTCCCTGCTGATGTGAGTTACGTGTATGCACTTGATATTATTGCTGAATTGCCCCAAGATATTTATGACTTATCCAATGAAGATGAATTTTTGACTATACTTACTAAAAGACTTGATCAGGCTAATTTCAAAAAGTGCCATATCAGATTAATGATGATTTATTAGAAGAGATCCAACTAGAGGATCCAGGAGCTTTATGAAGTCGAGCTAACGATTATAAACAAAGGCACTGGTTGGGAGGCAACCCAATGTTTTTAGGGAAGTACCTATTTAATTTTGTTTTTATTTTCATTATTTCTATCTTTTTGCATGCATTAGAGACAATGCATGAATTAAGTGTGAGGGGGTGCATCCTGCATTTAATTCCTGCAGTATTTATTCTGAAAAAAATTTTTTCTTATAAATAATGCATGATATGAGTTTATGCTAGGCTTGCTTGTTTAAAAAAATTTTTTTATTTTCTCAGCTATTTTATAGTTTATTCTTTTATGAGTGAAGACTTCTAAGCATGCTAGCTGTCTTTCAGAGAAGATTGAGTTCATCCTCATATATCTCTTTAATGAGTAACTGTCATAATTATTCATCTTATTTTATCATATTATATAGCCGTACAGAGGCAATAAAATGACCTACCCATTTCCTAGACTATTGAATTAGTAGAATAATTTCAAAAAAAAAAGAAAAAAAAAGAGTCAAAGTCGGGAATGACAAGTACCCCTTTGAGGCATGCACTACTGGGTGCCACCCTTTGAGCAATATTACCACTGGAAAGCTTGCTTCCCATACTAGTGAGTCAATAAAATAAATAAAAGTAATGATGAAAATAAAATGTTTGCCCCAACACCTCTATTCGGGTGAGTGTGAGACAGGGAGTGTTTAATTTCTAAGACCCTATATGGGCCTCGAATATGTGCGCAAGTGGAGTTTGAAAAAAAAATGAAAGAGAAATAAGTACAAGGCAAGTTTAGAATCAATTCAATGAGCTATTCTATCTAATTCAATAGTCTCTATAGCCATACCATGCCTAAATTATTCTATCTTAACTTTTTTTAGACCTCTTAATCGGTGTATGCATAATCAGAAGAGATGGGTAATTATTGATCTCGTTACTTCATTATGGAAATATTGTGAGGTTGATGAATAAACTCTCTGATGGTAGTTAGATGTCTAGTAGTTATTCACTTATAGGAGAAAAAACTAATTAATTTTCTATAAAACTGTTTTTAAAGCAAGTCAAGGCCTATTATGAGCATCATAGTTATACATGACTTTATAAGGAAGAAAGAGGGTAGGGTTTAGGATGAGTCTAAGATTTATTTGCACGAGAACGTCCAAAATCTAAGTGTGGGAGAATTTGTTAAGCCAAAAATCATGCATTGTTTTAATAATTATTTCGATTATATTATATATTTTATTTCGTCTAATTTACTTTAATTTATATATTTTTCAGGTTAGGCATTGTTTTAATAAAAAGGAGAAGACGAGTCGTTGAGGCTCGGGTTTTACATACTTGGGTAGAAGACGGTCCAAATAAGGATAATTATGAAGATATTATCTGGGCTAGGATTTCAAGAGTTGGAGAAGAGTTAGAAGTCTTGAGGGAGAAGAAGTTTAAGGAAGAAAGGAAGAAGGAAACCCTAATCACACTCCTCCTTTCTTCCCTATATATATCATCATCACCATCGCCGAGCTTCCACCTGGAAGAATCGTCCATCCATCTCCACGCCAAACACTCATCTCCTTTCCTCTTCAATCACGGCCACCATACGCAAGTCATCATCATCCTTCATCATCCTCCTCTTCTTCGTCCTCTTCTAGGCTCCTCGTCGTCTACCACCACGCAACCAGCCATACACGCCAGCCTCACCACCCACGCACCCATCCTCCTCTCAAAAGTATATCTTTTATCATTATTTCATGTATTGTTATTAGGGTTGTTATTTTATCTTGATAGTTGATCATTGAACATGATTATTATCGATAAATATTGTTATTTTATTCTCAATATAAGTGAGTAATTTGCATGTGCTTAGTATAATCTTCTTGAAACCATACTAAATTAATTATTTTGAAACAAGTTTTATGCTTTAATGCCTAGTTGATTTATATTCATGATTCTTTAGCGATTAGCGTTGATCGTTTATGAAATTTGTATTAAATCGATTAGAATGCATGCTAGTTGACTAAATACAATTTCGATTGATAGTTTAGAAGATTATAATACGTAAAAGTTATAGTCTTTTAGGCTTAGGTATTACCCTAATTAATCATGGATGGCTCGAACCCATCTCTTTTAATTAGGTAATCGCTTTAGATCTTTGTTAAATCGATTTGCTGGTAAATTGGTTACAAAGTATTAAATGATGTTTTTCTAATTCTTAATGCTCTAGTTTGGTTAAATTTTTACGCTAGTGTAAAGATTATCAAATTAGTAGGGTTTATATTAGAGCTGGACCTAAGTAAACTAGAACTTAAAAAAAAACAGAGAAGAACCGCTGGTGGATGTCTTCTACAGTTTAACTCATGAATGAAATTAACTTGTGTGTTGATGATAAATATTAATTTGCATGGTGGATTGAGATTATACTAAGTATCCTTGATAAATTTGATAACTTTGATAATTATTTGTTGCTTATAGTTAATTTGGTTTGTTTGTCAATTTTTGTTTCATTTTTATTGGTTATCATATAATTTCAATCGACCCTCCCCCCCCCAAAAGTATAGTCTTTTAGGAGTATCTGGGTAATTTTAGATAGCTTAGATTTTGATTTTTGAAGTAGTTATAATTTTAAATTGATTTATATTCAGTTTTAGTATTTAATTACCGGTTTGTTAGAAATTAGACTAAAAATAGTTTTTTTCATATTTCTTCGAGTTTTATTAATTCCTAGGGTTTATATAGTGTCCTAGTCTGCTTCAATTTCGTAATTTTTGGAAATTATTTGATAATTTTTCAAAATTATTTTGTGAAATTGAGAAGTGCAGGTTTTTAGGTTATTAACTCTGAAAATTTCGATTTTTAATTTTAATTTTTGATTATTAGGTGTTGTTAAATCCAGAAAATTGTGTCCTAAAATTAGGGTAATTTTTGTGATTAATTTCGTATTTATATTAATGCAGATTATTTTATATCTAATTTTAGATTTATTATTCTGTTTGATATTCTGTGCTAATTTTTTGATCTGATTTTTCTAAAATTAATTAGATACAATTTAGAATTTATAAGCTTATAGACCTGAAGACTAATTTTTTAGGTTACTATTTGATATTTTTAATATTTATTTTCTGACTATTATTTGCTGTTATTGATTTTTAATTAGAATTTCAGTTACTATTCTATTTTTATTTTTCTAAATTATTTAGGGAATCTTTTTACTGTTTATTTTCAGAATATGATCTAGAATATTTAGGAGCATCATTGGGCAGTTTTCTAGGTTTTTATTCATTAGATTTTAATTATTTTCAAATTATTAAGATTAGACTTAATAAATTGGATTAGTAAAATCATTTAGGATTAAGCTAGCCTTTTGCAACAATCTTTCCTCGTGGATCGATCTCTACTTTCCTATGCTATAAAAAGTATTTAATAATCAAAGTAGTGGTTAAATTTGTAGTTCTCGATAAGCTTAATAGCCTTTGATAGAAGTAATAAAGATTTCATTGTCTTGATCTGTGAGGAAAAAGATAAGAGGTTCTTGAATGTGTTTGAGGTTGATTTGACTTTGAATATGGGTTGATTTGGATGTAGATGACATTTGGAATAAAAATGGAAATAAAATTACTTTGCTTGGAGAAATTCTCTACTGAAGAAGTCAGGAAGGGAATTCTTCTTGCCATTAATGAATTCAATATCAAAATCAAATACTAAAAGTATTTCTTGCCAGCGGGCAAAAATTTGTTGCGAAACAAGATTTTGAACATCTTTTTGTAAAACTTCTTTTGCACTTTTGCAATCAATTCTTAATAAGAATTTTTTGAAATATAGATCATCTTTAAATTTTGAAATGCATAAAACAATAACTAAAACTTCTTTTTTAATAGTGGAATACTTGACTTGAGGTCCAGTCTAGGCTTCACTATGGAACCTTACTAATTGTTTAGGATTTGGTTCAGGACGTTACTTGAGAATTCCTCCAAAACCTTTGTTTGACGCATCTGTTTAAACTATCATGAATGCATGTGGATTTGGCATACCAAGACATGGAAGTGATTTGACCTTACTCTTGATATACTTGACTATTACAGTATACTCATGAGACTATGCAGGGAGATTTTTCTTAAGTCTTTGAAATAATGGTTTGTAAATTTCTCTAAGCTTGGGGAAGAAATCTACAACATAATTGAGACAAGCAAGGAACCTTTATAATTGATTTTTATCTTTGATTTCATCTGGAAATTTATCTACAAATTCAATGGATCATCGAATGGGTTTAATAGTACTATTAAAATATCATGGCCTAAAAATCAAATTTTGTTTGAAACAATTTCATTTTTGGAGCAGAAACGACTAAACCACTTCTTTTGATGACATTAAAAAATGTTTTTAGATGTCTGAAATGCAAGCTGATCCAAATTTTTTGAATAGATATGAAGGTCATCAATGTCAACTATTGAAAATTCAGAATAATCATTGAGTATATCATTCATAATATGTTGAAATTTGGAAGGATCATTTTTGAGTCCAAATGGCATCACATTCCATTCGTAGTGTCCGAATGGAACTATGAATACAGTTTTGCATCTATCATTTTCAGTAATTCGAATTTGCCAAAAGCTATATTTCATATCGAATTTTGAAAATATCTTTGCATCATATAATCTTCCTAATAAATATTTTTTGTTGGAAATTAGATATCTTATCTATTAAGGAACATTGTTAAGTGGTTTGTAATTTATGAATAGTCTAGGAACACCACGTTCCTTTTCTGCCTGATTGTAGATATAGAAGGCTGCACATCTACAAGGAGATTTGGAGGATCTGATGAGCCTTTTGTCTAATAAAGATTGAATTTTTTTGGGCAAAATTCAAAAAGCTCTTTATTCATCTGAATATGACGTGTTTTTGTTAGAATATTTCTTATATCAAAATCTCTTTCACATGGTAATTCTACCATATATTGCTTTCTATCCTAAAAGGCATTTGGGATGTCAGCACAGACATAATGTTCAATAATTTCTTGATTGTTTGAATTTTTCGTTGAATTTTTGGTACAACTAGTTGTTCTTCAATACTGGCTTGAATAATTTCTGTTTGAAGAAAAGCTATTTATTTTTCTTTTGCATAAATAATTTTTGAGATTGAAGCTTCTTGAAAAGCTGCAATATCTTTATCTTTCATAAAAGAAGCAAATTTGAATTTAATTTCTTTTCCAAGAATATTTGAATAAACTCCTTTGTAATTGACAGTAAAATGACATATTTGAGTAAGAGAAGGGAGTTCTAACGATGACTTGTTGTTTGAGATTTTTGACAAGTATAAAAATATTTTTGAAACAATATTCATTGTTGCAAATATGGGTAATTGAAAGCTTGTAATTAATTTGAAACTTTGATCCGATAGCACTATCATTTTCTCTTTAGTTTTTTCAAAATATTTTGAAGGAATTAAACCTTCTTGAATACAATTCATATCAACACCGCTATCTAATAGAGCGATAGAATGAAGTTTGAAATCTTTGACTATAATAGTAACGGAAACAATGGTCAGATACCCTAGTGGTTTGAATTCAGGAATAAATCCCCATCTATTTTGGGTAACAGCTGGATTATACATAGGGATGACGATGGGGCAGGTACGGGGTGGATTGAGTCATACCCTCACCCATACACGTTTTCGAAAATCATACCCATAACCGTACCCTTACCCATCCGGTATTGAAAAACTACACCCGTACTCTTACCCACTGGGTTTTTGCGAGTTTGTGGGTTTTATTCGGGTTTATATAGGAAATAAAAATTAATACCCATATTAAACTCATATTTGAATTCAATATTAGTACGTTCAGCAAGTCATCAATACATTCTTATCGAATGCCTACTAAGCATCCCCTGCCATAATGTTTTGTCACAACAAGCAACAACAAGTCACACAAGGAGCATAAATTACCCCTCCAACCAGTAGGACATGCAAATTTGTTCAAGTACAAGCCATAAATTTACAAAACTACAACCTGTTCACAATAACTCACTAAGCCATCATAGGTCCATAACTAAATCACAATTAACAAGCCATACAACAAAGCTTGACACTTATCACCAAAGTGCCAGTAGCTACCAACATCTTTTGAAACAACTATTCAAAATGGAAGTGTGAAATGCCAAGACAAAAGTTACAAGAACATTATATCGACTAACTTGACGCCAACTTCATCAAGTTCTCAACGTGCTTTGAATCCAAAATCACACTCCGATTCCTATAAAAAAATCAATGAAAGATTATCGGCTCATAATATAATTAAATATCAAATACAAAAAGTTTGAATTATCAAATGAATTTTTTACCGAATCAATAATTTCACTTGTTGCTCCTCCCTCCGAGTCAGAATCATCAAAGATAGTAGCAATAGCATAAGCACTCTCCAAGTTAGTGACTACAAAACGTAGAGAAAATGTTACCCAAGCCAAATCATTCCAAGTTGAAAATAGGAATATGCAAATTAAACATATGAAACTAGCAAAGAAATACATATTACTTTTCATCCCTCCAATCATCCAGTTTTGCAAGCACATTAATGCTTCCACAGTTTTCACATGTAACCTTGAGCGATGTGGACCAACAACCCCACCACCCATACTAAATGCACTTTCAGAAGCCACAGTAGAAACCAGAATAGCTAGTATATCTCTAGCAATCATCCTTAATGTGGATATTTGAAATCTTTTTTCTAAAAATTCAATATATCAAAGTGGGCAATATTAGGCATAACATCTTCTTGCAAATAGTGGTCTAGCTCCGATCTCAAGTTTACCTTCCTTTTTTTGTTTTTCTTGTGCACCGCAAATCTATCTTGGCAATCTTCTTCGAAAGGCCACTTTTGGGACAAGGAAGGATTGCTAGTGGGAGTTCTGAAAGTGGCATTTTCAACCTCGGGAAATATTAGATTTTCTATCTATATACTCCACCAAGAGATCATATAACAGAGATGACACCGTTTCAATTTCTCTACTAGCCTCACTCTTGTAAATCTCATTGAAATAGAAGTCCACACAATCCATCTTGTTCCTAGGATCAAGAATCGAAGCAATATCCAACAATCCACTCATTTCACTTCAATATTTATCAAATCTCTCAATCATTTTAAATGCCATGTCACGAATAATCTCAACATCAGAGTACAACCAACTTTGTAAGTTCAACTTAATTTCACAAATAAGCCTAAACACCAAGTTGGCTGTAGGAAAATTTCTCCCAGAAAACAACAATGTAACATCATAGAATATCTTCAACTTCTCATAAATAAGCTCAGCAAACTGCCAATCATGGGCACTAGGTAAGGCAAAATTGAACTTGGCATTCATACGTTTCAACCTTTCAAAATTTGCTTTATAAGGCAAAGCAGATTGAAGCATCAAATAGGTTGAGTTCCACCTAGTCTTACAATCAAGATGAATCTTTTTAGTGGAACTAATTTTCAAATATCTAGCCGAATCCTCAAATTTCTCAAATCTCTTTGGAGTTGCAACCCAAAATGGAACACATTCACGAATCCTCTCTATTCCCTTTCCAATCACATCCAATCCATCTTTTGCAATCAAATTTAGAATGTGAGCACTACATCGCAGATGTAAAAATTTACCATCAAGAATGAGAGAGCTAGAATCAAACTTGCTAAGCAACATATCCATCATCAAATCATTTGTTGTATAATTATCCACAACAATAGAAGATATTTTGGTTTCTAAATTATATTGAAACAAACATCGGTCCATAAGAACATTAGCAAGAGCATCACTTGTATGCGGATGTGGCACATAGAGGAACCTAGACAACATTATTAAAACACTCTTAAGAACATGCTGAAATAGACAAAGAGAAATATAACTCATACGTGGAATCAATTAAAATAAACAAGATCAAGAGATAATTTTACCTCAAAGTTTGGTTACGAAGAATCCATTCGTCATCCACAAAGTGAGCTGTCACAGCCATATAACCCTTCTTCTGATTAGAAGCAGTCCACATATCAGTGGTCACTGCAATCCTGCCTTGATTAACCTCTAACAACTTTCTCAAACTTGACTTTCTATTCTCAAACATTGTCAAAATATCATTTCTCAATGTGTTTCGAGATATCATGTGAGAATCAGGATTTAAGCCACTCACAAATTGCCTAAAGCCAAGGTGATCAACCATACAGAGGGGATATTCATGCATCATAATCATTTCAGCTAACTCTTACCTTGAATTTTCCTAGTTAAAGGCATGGTTTTCTAACTTGTTCTCCCCATTACTTTTAGTCCTAAGTCTAAGTGTTTATTGCCCACTAGCCCGCAAATGCCTCTTTGTACAGAATTTAAGAAGATGATCACTTAGATGCTTAGTTTCGTTTGAGGCTTTAGCTGACAGTTTCTGCTTACAGTGTGTGCAAACAGCCTTTCTTTCACCATTGTTTTCTTCAAGTTCAAGTTCTTGCCAAACCCAAGAAGTTCTTTTTTTACCTTTATTTCCAGCAGCAGCAGAAGGATCAGTTTCACCAACTTCGTCGGGTTCTACCACTACAAATGTGGGTGAACGAGATTGGGGACGTGGAGGACGTTGTGCAAAGTGCGGTGGTGAAGAAGGACTAGGACCTGAAGCAGGATTGGGGGAGGCCAAAGAGCCTATGGTTTCAGATTTAGCTCCACTCTCCATTAAAAATTTACAATTTACAACTGCAAGAGTAACAGAACAAATTCATCCCAAAATAACAAGCCATGACCTCTATGTTCAGACTTTTGACTGAAATATTTACCCAAAATATATATATATATATATATATATATATATATATATATATATATATATATATATATATATGTATGTATATATATATATACACACTAATTCACAAACAATAGCCAGCATTACAGATCAAACTTAGACAACTAAAATATATTTACAAAAATAGCAATTTCAGTAACAAAACAAATTAATCTCAAGTTAACCAGCCATATCTCTGAGTACAAATATATATATATATATATATATATATATATATATATATATATATATATATTCTAATTCAACAAAAATTTGTAGTCAAGATGACAGATCTAACTTAGACAACTAAAATATATTCACAAAAATAAATGGTTAAATGCCAAAACAAATTCATCTCAAAATCCAAGCATATTCATGTAAATATTTGGGCCTGGGTGTGCTTACTGTGCCGGTAAGATGAGAGGAGAAGAACGACAAGTCGATAATGGCTTCGATTCCTTTTTGGCGCAAGTCATCGCTGCAGCTACTGGCAATGACAAGCAGAGAGAGGCAGAGAGCTTGTGCAGTTTAGAGATTACGTTCTCTTCCTTCTTGGCAATTGTAGGATCCAGGACCATCACATGTTCATGATATAAGTGCAGACTGCAGAGGTGATTTCCATTCTAGATGCAGAGAAGAGTAGAGAGAGAATGAGAGATGGATGTGTGGAACAGAGAAGAGTAGCGAAAGAATCAGAGAAGGCACTCAGCAGTTAAGGCACTGGAGTGGGCAGTGAGCAGCAACTGAGCACAGAGGACTGGGAAGGGAACATAACTCAGAAGAGATGTTGAGACACAATAAAACCCTAAAACACTAATCTCAATATCTCACACGCATATTTGTGCTAGAGGTTTGGGCTGCCACCTGCTAGGCTTGTTTAGTTGTTTGACTTATTTCAGTAATTTAATTTAGGTTAGTTTTTTTTTATAATTTATATGCAAATGGGTACGGGGCGGGTTCGGGTTCGGGGCGGGTTCAGGTTCGGGGCGGGTGAACCTACACCCGTACCCGTACACGTACCTATATCATTTTTTCCCAAACCCGGCCCATGCCCATTTAAAACCCATTTTTGTCACCCATTGGGTTATAAATGAGGCGGATTTTCAGGGTTTTAAATGGGTACGAGTTTTATTGTCATCCCTAATTATACATCATTTAATTAAGTGTGGATTAAATTTTCCTATTCCTTCTTGATTGTTGCACCATGTGAAATGAAGCCTAGTTGCAGCAATATCACTAATCTGATTTTGATCACAACACTCAAAGAAATCATTAGTTTTTTTCTCATTAAAAACTCCAGATATCCTTTCAGATTGCGCTAGCACCAAATTAAAGTCCTTAAGTACAGGAATCATTGGAATTAAGAGTGTCCAACCTAAAGTTCCTTCCTTAAAGCAGCAGAGTTAAAGCCATAAACAAAGGTAACAACTCTAGAGAAATGATCACTACTTGTGACTTTTGATGAACAACTTAGCTAGACATAGTCAAAATAGAAGCATCCAAACCAGGGTACAAAAAAACCCAAATTCTCCCATTGTAATGATGGGAATAATTAGCCACAATTGGCAATCACAGATGCATTATGTAAGTTGACTCTAGTCTCTAGCAAATAAAAATAGCATGTTTTGTTTGTTTACTTCCTTTTTGATTTCAACCTACTTGAAAAGGGTCATTAAGACCCCCTAGCATTCCAACAAACAATAATCTTATGAGATAGGGATGACCCAAAACCCTCCCCATACTCCTGGCCTTATCATGTTTTCCCAAACCACAAGCAGTAGCAGCGAAAGTATTTTTCCTAAGAAAATGTGTTAGATAGCACTAGAGGGATCTTCTCAGACATTTTCCTACTCTTCCTAGCCCATTTGAAGTAATCTTCTTCCTCACTATCTTGGTTTTTTAAGATGATCTAGCTACTGAGAGAGAAACAATGTCCCCTTTATTAAACCCAATGGTAATAGCCCACCTCCACGACAGCTACAACAACCTCATCATTTTGGAGTTTATGAACCCACATCTTTTTTTCCTTGACCCACATTGCAATTATCCTCCAAATGGTCTAATCATTTGTATTTTTTGTAGAAATACATCAAATCCCACAACAAAACCCCACAACAATGTCCCCTTTATTAGGCTTAGTGGCAATAGCCCGCCTCTGTAGCAGCTGCAACAACCTCATCATTTTAGGGTTTATGAACCCACATCTTTTTTCCTTGAACCACATTGCAATTGTGCTCCAAATGGTGTAATCATTTACTTTTACATAAATATATCAAATCCACTTATAGTGTACCTTTTAGGATAAAAACTCTCTAAAAGGACTTCTCATTTGAATTGTTTCAAGGAGTTGAGTGGACATATCGATCTCAACAAAATCTTTTTCATAAGCCACTTGTTCTTAAATGTGATGCATCTATATGCAAAAAGTGGAACTCTAATGCCACTTGCCAGTTTGCTCAACCCATTTGCATACCAAAAGTGCAAGTTAAGATTTAGGAAATTAACCCATACCAGCACCCAACACATTAAGCCCTACTCAAACTTAAAAGTAGGAGTAAAGGATTTCAAAATTAAGGATCTATATATCAATGAGCTAAGGTCCTCCCCTTCGAATGGGTTTCATGTGTGCTTTGGTCTTGAACCGAACCAACTAGAAAGGTGGCAAAGTAGCTCAAGACAAGTAGTAGCGCTTTATCTCTTATCATAAAACTTTTAATCACAAAGAGTTTCGGCGTAGTCCAACCACATAACCCATTAAAGCAGTTCACCAATACTCGATCTGATCTAAATATCATCAATAGTTAGGTTCACTACTTTCTAGCTCTGATCCAAATCAGGGTCCATAAAATGGAGATGAAACCCTTTTGCGGAATCCATGATGCCTTTGAAGAGTGACCAATAAGTCTTTGCACCCTCAACAGCCTTATCTACCCCCATTGGGTACCTCTGCATCCTTAGAGTCCGAAGCACCATTACCAAGTAATGAACGCCTTCATTATTAACAACATTATTCATTGTTCATACTTAACCATGTCATCTCAACTAACTGAGACTTATTCTGAATCGAATTAGGAAATGAATTAAACCAAGAAATTACCTTCACTGTCAAACCCGAACTCAATGCTAGGTTACAATCACCATATAACGCCTGGTAAATCTCATGAGTTTTTTTGATAAAGTCCTCACTTCTTGTTCTCTATAGGGCATCCCATTTTTCATCTCATCAATACCTCCGCAATCGGTCGGAAATTGCCTTCTCATTGAGAGAAACCTGCTCTCATGGAATCCTAAAAAGTTAATGCTTGAAGGCTACTACCAACAATATTGTAATTTTGTTTTGGTGCAAATAATTTGTTTTTAAATAGTTGGCCTTAGCTTTGACCTTTTTCTTATCTTTCTTTGTGTCTTTTAACTACTTTAATTATATAACTAATTTATTGTTAGTTTGTATTTTACTTTCATATTCTTTATTTTGCATTTTAAATTCTTTTATTTTTTTATTTTCTTGTTAATCAGCTATACATTCCTGTTAGCATGAAAAGTCTATGCATTTATTTGTTATGCTTATTAATCAAACTTATTTGCTGATAAACTCAAAGCATTCACTCATAAAATAATGATTAGTTCATAAAAATGAAATTGCATGCTTATAAAAATAAAATAAAAATGCCTATAAAATATAAGATTATGCACTTATAAATTCAAATTCGCAAGCTCAACATGTAAATATTGTTTGAAACTATTTTTCAATTTGTTAAATTAATTAATTAGTCAAACTGATAGGTTCATTTTACTATAAGTAAACAATCTAGACTTGTAGGCTTTTGCTCCTACAACCCTACATACTCATAAGACTCAAATTAAGTATAAGAGTATGCTCATAAAATTCTAGATGTATGTTCATAAAAATAATGACACATGAAACTCAAATTAAACATAAAGCAGCATGCTCATACAAATAATAAGTATATGATCATACAAATAATAGGTATATGCTCATAAAAGAAAACGTTGCATGCTGATAAAACTCTATATGCTCATCAAACTCAAATTAAAGATAAGTATGCATATGCTCATAAAAATCTAGATGAACGCTTATGCCAACATGTTGGGAATATCACACATGAGTAATGAAGTTTCACATCGGGAGTTTGAAAAGAAGGGTCATGGTATATAAGTCAAGTGGGCTATTCCTCCTATTGTCAATTGGTTTTAAGATGGAACCTCACTTGGACTTGTTGCCATGGACCTTAGTTGAAGCGGGCTCCTTCCTTGGATCTCCCCAACAAGTGGTATTAGAGCCGATGGTGCGTTCGGCTAGGCGACAAAGGTGTGGCATGGTGGACCCCATAGACGAGCTTGGTGAAGTGACACGTAAGTGTTGATCGAGCGGTAATACGTGTATTGCAGCGTGGCTCGATGGCGTGGATAAGCTCTTGATGGTGGCTTGACACCTTGGCAAAGGCTTCCGCTCAAGGGAGAGCTTGTACATTGATGTGTTGTGGAAGAGACTCATATGTAAGGGGGAGATGGTTGGGAATATCACATATGAGTAATGAAGTCCTACATCGGGAGTTTGAAAAGAAGGGTCATGGTATATAAGTCAAGTGGGCTACTCATCCTATTGCCAATTAGTTTTAGGATGGAACCTCACTTGGGCTTGTTGCCATGGACCTTGGTTGAAGCGGGCTCCTTCCTTGGATCTCCCCAACACCATAAAATAGCAAGTGTATGTTCATTAATTTGAGAAGTGAATGCTCATAAGAATTGTGAGCATATGTTCATAGAACTCTATGTGCTCGTAACACACAAATTAAAGATAGGTGTATGCTCCCAAAATTCTAGACGAATGCTCATAAAAATAACAGATGTATGCTCATAAAATAGCAAGTGTATGTTCATTAATTTCAGAAGTGCATGCTCACGAAAATCTATATGCTCATAAAACTCAAATTGAAGATAAGTGTATGCTCATAAAATTCTAGGAGAATTCTCATAAAAATAATAGATGTGTACTCATAAAATACAATTTGATGCATGGTCATAAAAATATTAGGTATCTGATAATATAATAAATTAAAATATATGTTCATAAAAACTTAAACTGTATGTTCATTAATTTGTAATTATACACTCATAAAATAAAATTACAAGTCATAAGAATGATGAAAATGCTCATAAAGTTTACTTTTAGAGATAGTGAGTGCATAATTTTAATTTTATGAATACTTAGGATATGACTTCTAAGTCTGTTGTTATATACCAATTATCATGCAATTTTATGAATCATAAGCATTAAAAGAAAAAAGGTAAATATGAGAAAACTTGAAAGAGATCCTTTCATATAAAAATGAAACAAGTATATAGTTTGAACGCAAAAAGAATACATAGTTTGAACAACAAGAGAATACACTCTTGTAAAAAAGAAGAAGTACAAAGGTTAAAATACAAAAAGACGGTAGGAAATTAGGAATAAGCTTCAAAGCCAAAAATTGGAAACAAATGCTAATATTATTGCCAATGCAATTTGAACTCGCCCCTAGCAAAATAAAGGAACTGTGCCTTCGAGTACCCTGCCATCTTTACATTTATTGTGTGTTGCAATATATAATATAAGAATATCGCCAACTAGAGTTCAGCTTTTTGAACTCTAGCCTGCTACATCAGTAAAACTTCCAACTTTTTGGAACTAGCATTCACTTCTTCAACCCATGAAATTCGAATTTAAAATATTTTTCATAGAGTCCACCATTAGACATATTTAATTACTTTTACCCTTTCTATTTTGTATTTGTATTTTATGTTCATAACTTGCAAATATATTGTTAATTTATCAAAAATGGAATATTTATTTTTTATTTCCCAAAAAATGTAAAGTCTTTTTAATTCCTAGAGCATTGAATATGTAATTTTTTTTGCTTGAACATATGTTAAAGTATATATACATAGTTTTTTTGGTTGCACAAGCCAATGACAGTTGAATACAAAAGTAAATTTGATTAAAAAAATACACTACGAAAGTTCAACATTAAAAAATACAATATGGTTGGACTCGAGAAAAAAAATTACATTACCAAAGTTGGACTAGAAAAAAATCATAGCACGAGTTTGACGAAAAAATACATAACAATCATGATTGTCATTCTTGTCACATCATTTGTCGATTCCATATTTCCTTAAGTAAGTCCGATTAGAGACGTGCATGTAGTTTGAGATTAAGAAATTGTGCTACTCTACGAACGTATGTTGCTTAGCATGAATAATGGTCTTGTCAGACATTACGCTCCAGGCTGTTACCCTCCACATGCTCACAGTTGTTTGCAATGATTATGTTGTGGAGTATAACATATGCCTTCATTATCAAACCTAAGTTAGCCTTATCCAGGTGTTGACCAGGGCCATGGATGATGGCGAACCGAGCTTGTAAAATTCCATTCGCTCTCTCCACATCCTTCCTAGTAGATTCTTAATGTTCAACAAACAATTTTGCCTTTGGTCCTTAAGGGGGGTAGTTTTCATGATGATTGGCCATTTTGAATAGATACCCTCAGATAGGAAGTATATGATATTATGCTTGTGACCATTGGCGATATTTCACATTTTAGGGTCCAATTCTCATAAAATTCTTAGAGAACCGGTGATTGATCAAGGACATTTAAATCATTGAAGCTTCCCAGGCACCCCAAAGAAGGCATGTCATATCCAAAGATCGTAAGAAGAAACCCTCCAAAAATCAAAGTGGGGACTTTATAAATCCCTTTAGCAAACACATCTCCAATCAAAGATGGATAGTTCTTAGGGGTGTTCATCGTTCGGGTACCCGAACCAAAAGGAATTTCGGTTTGGATACTCGAAATTTCAGGTCGGCATAATGGTGAACCGTATCCGAACTGAAATATTCCAGAAATTTTGGTTCGGGTTTTTGGTTAACCAATAACCCAATTTTTTAAAAATATTCTTTTCATATTTTGTGTAATAATTTTTTTTGGTACCAAAGGGAACTAATACTTGATGTTATCACACAGTACATTACTATTATTCACATTTCAACGACTTCACACCTCCATAAGATATAACCTTACTAATATCATATTCATACCGAAACCATTGTCCAAACGCAACAAAGTCTTATGCAAGACCTAGACATCTAAACAAAGCAATACAACAAAGTCAAAAAATCAAAGTCCTTGTCTTCATGGGGCTTGGGGATATGTTAACTTACAAAGTCTTTAGGGAAGAGAAAATTAGTTAAAAACAAGCTCTCAAAAAGAATATAAAATTAAAAAATTTTCAGGTTTTCGGGTACCCGACATTGCGAAACATCCCAACCGTATCCAAACCGAAAACCAAAAAATTTATCGGTTCGGGTACCTGAACCGAAAATTTTAAATATTTTGGTTTGGATACCCAATATTTCGGGTCGGTTCACGGTTTTTTGGTTCGGATAGTTTTGAACACCCCTTATAGGTCTTCCACTTCCAGTGTATATATTGAATGCTTCTCAACATATTAGGAAAGTCACGAACTTCCGTCACTCGTAATAGATGATCAACATCAGCTTAGATTGGTTTTCTTAAATACTCTTGCCTGAAAACTTGAATGACCCTAGAGAAAATTTTCAAGCACTCTAATGTTGTGCTTTCACCAATCTTCAAGTATTTATCAATGCAATCTGCCGCTATACTATAAGCCAATATTCGTGTGGTTGCGGTGCACTTAGTTAGCAAACAACCCACGCCTACCAAGACTATTGTACCTTGACTAGAAGTACTTAAAAAGATTCCTGAGGGCCTTTGCTATGTGAAGGAATAAGTACTTTCGCATCCTAAATCTACAGTGAAAACAGGTTTTGTTTCAGATTGATTCTTCAGTGAAGTAATCTTTGTAAAGGGGATTGTGAGCTCTTCTCGATCTCTCCTAATAAATCTTTTCTTCTTTCTTAGTCTTCATGATGATGACAAAGCCCTCTTCTCTTGTCTAGCTTGTCTAAGCTTCATAAGGAGTTTTATTTTTTTGATGTTAATTTCATCATCTAGAAGATATTTCAATATTGATGTATCATCAATAGATTCTTTGAGTATGAAGCTCAACCCCTCTAATGATGATGAGGAGGATGAATCACACGTGGTGAACCACCTGTACATACATAATCATAAATAATAAATGTAATGTGACTAATACACTTAATTTTATAATAAACAATCAAACATAAACTTAAAAAATATTTCATTGCATAAATTAAAGAGGTTTCATATAACATAAATCAAACATTTCTAAGATCACATAGCATACATAACATACATTTTCTTAGACAACAATCTAGGTTTTAATCTAAGTAGGTTTCATGACCAGTTGAGGACGATGTTTGGCAATGCTGGCCCCTAATTTCTTCTTACATTGGACCATACCGAACGCAATCCTCAGCACACATCTTAATAAGATTCATTCTTAGAATATTGTCCTTATACTTCCTCCCATAAGGCGTTGTTCCCTTTTCTTGAAGGCAATTGAATGACTTGCTCAGCTACTGCGGCCTTCCTGTCCTACTTTTTGACATATCGTTCAAATATGTAATTCTTCTCCACATTTATTGTCCCCAACACTAACAACTCTTTAGTCATCATATCTAACATCAGTCCTCAACTTTTTCCTCCACCTTTTTCTTGGCGAGTTTCTCGAGCTAATCTATTGGGCATATTAGCCCACCTCCTTCTTGAGTTAATCTATCTTCGCTATCGAAGGTTGCTGGGGTGTCAGAGGTGGAGCTATTAGATTATACCCCTATCTCATTTATCCTAAAATGTTTGGACACAATGCTTTTATGGATTGCTCATAGAAGGTCTCCCATTAAGATTAGTCCTTCAGTGGTACCTACCAATGTATGAGGTCAATACTCTTGCTCGTTTTGGTTTCATAAAATCATGAGCTAGCTCATTAATATTATCCTTATTTGCCTCACTTAGGTTTGTCTGGCATGCCTTCACCACATAACCACACCACTTGTATACCAATGGAGCAACTTGGTTCCAACAAGCATTGCAAACCTTTACTGATATCTTCGGAACTCCATATGGAGACTATGTGTTAAAGATGGAGGCCACCCTACTCCACAACCTTGGCTTCTTTTGATTTATCCAGGTTACAGGGTTTATGATTTTGTTTATCCATGACTGAATCTAGTATGCAACCGTCCTCGACTATCCACTTAGCCCTTCCTCCAGCACCCTCATTGCTAGTCATAGTATTATTAGTTCAAGGACGAAGAGTTGAGAAGGGCGCAGGATGAGGTTGCGATGGGCAACACAGGGGGCCATTGACCCATAGCCAAAACTCGAGATTTGGGGCATTTTGGCCTGGTGGTGGGGTGTCTTGTGGTGGTGGGTAATGTAGGGGATGATGTGGGGGTACTATGGGGGTAATGTGGTTGGTAAACCCAATTTGAGGGTTCAGAAAATTGAACAAGCTATTCCTAGATTCTCATCATGATTCATCCCCAGTAAGTAAATTCATAAACGCTCGTGAGTGTTAGGATCCATTTTATGACCACACATACATGTAATCAATAATTTGCTTTTAGATTTTAAATTGTAACATACGCCAAATTAAAGTAATATTCAAATAATTTTAAATTAAACATGTAATTTAACATGGATGTAGTCAAACTACTCTTATAATATTAATTTAAATGTACTAACTTAGCATGTAATTTACCATGAATATACCAATATACAGTAATATTCAAATAATTTTAAATATAAACATAATCAACAGTCCAATCATATTAATTTTACAAAGTAATTTAACATGTAAAGATGTATAAAAACTAATTTAATAATTGAATTTCTAACTAAATTCTACAAATTTAAATCATACTTAAATTCCAATTAAATTTAGACATTTAATTTTTACCTTCACTTATATGTCAAATTTCCAATTACTAAATTTCTAACATAATCAACTTGTCTAAACATAACTCTTGACTTCACATATAAACATGTATCTCCACAAGTTTAATTTCTAACTTCACTTTAAATTAACCCTGTAATTTAACATGTAAACAACTAATTAATTTTTGATTTAAACCAAGCGTAGTATATTCCAAAAACTAATTAACTTAAGCTCAAAATAATTTAAAATTTTAAATTCTAACATTTTTAAATGCTAACTCAATTCCATATACATAAGTCATACTTAAATTCCAACTACATTCCACGATTTTAAAACTAACCTTATTTATATGTCAGACTTCCAATTACTAAATTTCTAACATAATCAAATTTTCTATACATAATTTATAACTTCAGTTTGCTTTAAAATTCAATGACCTAATTCAACATATTAGTTCAAACATACTAAATTTAAACATACTAGCTTCAATAATTTACTTAAACATATTCACTTCTAAATATTTTAAATTCTACCAATTTAAAGTCTAAGATTTTCAACAATTATTAATTCACAATTAAACAAATAAACATGCATAAATTATAAATCTAAAATTGTAGAATATATTGCAAAGCTCTTCACTTCAGTTCTTTCTTGAATTTTGAAATACACCTTGCAAATCTACAGACAAAAGCATAAATAATAATAATTGGTTTCAATATATAATTCAAATAATAATTTAAATTAAATATAAACATAGCTAAATTACTAAATGAAATCATTATAGTAACTTCATAAAAACTTGCATTGCAAAACTACTTCACTTCTTTTCACTTCCCACAATTTTTTCCCACTGTCACAATTTTTAGGATAAAAGAATAATTTTCATATGACTTTCAAGGTTCAAAATTGGGTATTTATAGAACAAAAATATCAACAAAAAAAGGACCAACTTGCTGTTGGATCCAGTGGGCAAAAATGCCCAATGTTAAAAAATGTAAACGAATGGATAACATGTAAGCCCAGTCCAACAATTAGCACGTTTTCCTATTTTTTATATTGCATCACCAAAACGCAGCACTATTATCCCTGCGCTCAAAACGCGTAGTTTTGCATCAAAAAAGACCAAAAAAAAAAGCTACACAACACCACCACCACCACCTCCCAGTGTAGGTCTTGCTTTCGCGGGGTCTGGGAAGATCCAGATGTAGGCAACCTTACTTCTACCGGCATCCCTACCCGTAGAGAAGCTGAATTCAAGAGATCCATAAAACAAGATTTTACGAAAACATCTTATAGAAGAAGGATTTTGTGAAAACATTTAATAGACAAAAAAAAAACTAAGGATACGCAGTAGGGAATGAACTAAAAAATACTAATAGATCAGGTGAGCGTAACTATGTAAACATAAATACAACATAAGTTACATGTGGAGTAAAGTTACACGCGGAGTGGAATGCCATAACATTCCATCCCATATGACGTTCCATTAGGCACGCCCGCTGTTACTATCTCAACGGAACGCAAGTCCCACCCCATGGAAGGTCGTGGGTGCGCTTTAGAGCCTGTTTGTTTTGTCATTTGCGTAATCGCAACTGCTTTCAGTTGCTCTCAACCGTTTCCAACCGCTAACCACTTATCTCAATGACTCTTAACTGCTCTCAACCTCTTCCAACCACTATCACCCACTCGTACCTGCTTCCAACTGCTCGCAACTGCTCACGTTATTTTGCGAACGTTAATTCAACCGTTCGTAGCTGCTCACAACCGCTAATTGGTAATCGCAACTGCTCCAAACTGTTACCAATTCCTTGCAACCGCTAAAATGAGCATGCCCTAAAAACTTAAGGGACTGTTCGTTTCAGATATCACAAGAAGCAGTTAGTTGTTAGGAGTAGTTGGGAGTGGTTGAGCGCGGTTGTGATTATCAGTTAGTAGTTGTGAGCAGTTAGAAATATTTGTGAGCAGTTGAATAAGTGTTTGTAATATAATGTGATCAGTTGCGAGCGGTTAGAAGCGGGTGAGAGCAGTTGGAAGCAGTTGGAAGCAGTTGAGAGCAGTTAGAAGCGGTTGAGATTAACGATTAGCGGTTGAGAACGATTGAAAGTAATTGCAATTGGATAAATGCCGAAACGAATAGGCCTAAGTTGCAACATACCCTATGTGGGGCCGACCAAGCAACGTGCAACCTGGAGTATAGTCCAACTAGTCTTTAAACCCGTTTTAGCTAAAGTATTTTTAAAAATATTATAATTAATCTTATAATTTAAAATTTTCGAAGTAACAATACTAATATACTTGTAATTATTTCTTTCTTTTTTTTCATTGAAGTAGTTGAAAAGACAATATTCATTATAATAATTTTAAATCACGTATTGTTTAAATTTTTATTTTTAAATAAAATCTTAATAAATAATTCAGAGGACACGTGTCACGACCGTAACATTCGAACTCACTTATATATATATTTGTATCATTTGCCGAGTTACTCTGAGCAATGTACCCCCTTCCAGTCTTCCACAAACAAAGGGAGTGTTTGATAACAACAGTTGTTTGGGAAAAAATAACTGTGTGGGAGGATTTTAGTTGTTTTGATCAAGTCAAACAGCTAATGGGTGTTTGGTAAAGAATTGTTGCAATAGCTATTTGACTCTAAAAAGCTCTTTTTGAGAAATCTATTCCTATTAGTCTTTTGAAAAGAGTTTTTTGTAGAAATAACATAATTGTCCATAAATTTGAAAAAATTACAGACATCTAATTTAAAAGTAATTCATAAATAAGCGCATAAATAAAAATTTAGGAAGATATTTTTTAAAAACAACTAGTTTTTATCAAATATTTTTGTTTAAAATGGATAATTTAAACAGTTAACGGCTAACAGTTAATACAAACAGTCAAACAAGGCAAAAAGCCCAGGTGCAAACCCTAACCTTCTACACTCCACACACCTACTCGGATACTCCCTCTCACTCTCAATCTCTTCTGCTTTGGTCGGCGGCCGGCGTCTCGGTTCCGGAGCTAGTTCGAGGTGGGAAGTGCCGAAGTCCGTCCCTCAGGCGTCATTGAGATTCAATTATTTCCAGATCTGTGAGTCTCTCTCCCAATTCTACTAGCAATTAGTTAGGTTTGATTATGTTGATGAGGTAGTTATTATGTTTGCGATTGGCATGATGCCGTTTAATTGGAGATTCAATTATTCATGTTTGCTCAATGTTGATTCGAGCATTTAAGATGAATTAAATTATTCTTGACTAATTGCAACTTTGCAAGTGTAAACTACTGATTAATTGCAACTTGCAAGTTTGTTCTTTAGCTTTTAGTTTAGGATGTTGATTTTCAACTTATTTCAATTTTTTGAAGTTTAAAATGCATAGATTTCTCTAGATAGCTAAGGAATAATCCTTCTTCAGCTTTGGAGCCCAAAATTTCCCCCCCTTTTTTTTTGAACCAAGAGAGTGGCACAGATAGAACACAATTACCGTTGATTCATTTTTATTATTCACTAATGTTACGTTTTAAAAAATATTTGTATTGTCCTTGACACCACTTGGTTTGAATCCTAGATATGCCACTGGGGAAAGGGGCTAAAAATGGCTACCACAAAAGTTCAAATTAGTCAGCCTCTAGTTTTTGGTCCGAGGATAGAACTTGGAAGACAACAAAGGAGAGAGATGAGAATATTAAAGTTGCAGTTTTGACTAAAATTATCATCTGGCCAGCAGTTTGACTGTCTTAGTTAATCCACTTCTCCAAGATGGAATGTTTGGTTGAAGAGTTTGCTTTTTAGGACGAAGAATTAATTGCAAGTGATTCTTGGCTAATTTTTATTAAATTTTCAAACTGTACATGTTATCCCCGATGCCACTTGATTTGAATCCTGGTTGTGCCACTGCTCTTAAAAAGGAAGAAATGAAAGGAGGCACAGTGCAGATCAATTGGCACGGCACGAAGCCTGTCCTAACCCTAGATTTTCACCCTGTTTCTGGAGTTCTGGCCACTGGCGGTGCTGATTTCGACATTAAGGTCTCGGTCTCTCTCTCTGCCCCTCCCCAATTTAGTTTTTCAATTAATTATTGGGCTGGAGTTGGCTCGAATCATCTGAAATTTGCTCGGCTAGTGGTTCCAAATGGTTAATTATGATTTTTTTCACCCAATTACCAAAATAATTACTGTTTTTTTTTTTCTTCGTTGTGGATGGAGGATCTGTATTTTCACCAATTGAGTTGGGCGGTCAGGATGGTGTTGAATACATGTGTTGTGAAAAATTTATTATTCACTGGATTATTATTAGTTGCTTCTTCGGGATAAAATAGAGGCACATTGAAGAGAAATTCATAGTTGAATACAATTGATTAAAAGGGATACTGATACAGGATTATACGTATGATCATTTTCTTTATTTTGGTGATTTTTCATTTTTTATCGTTTCCATCTTGCTTGCATAATTGTTCTATTAGCCCTTAAGATTTTGGATTTGTGGTCTCACTTTTTGCATTTGTGGTTTAGTCATTTTGAAAATTATTACATGGGTCTATATGCAGTACATGTGTCTATATGCAGTACATGTGTATGACACAATGGATTATATGAAGCCAACATTTTTTTCTGATCTATGCCTGATTCTACTTAATTGAATTGCTTAGATTTGGCAAATAGACTCAGGACAAGTGGAGGGAAAAGTTCCGACAGCATCATATCAAACGAGTCTTTCTTATCACAGTTCTGCAGTGAATGTTCTTCGGTTCTCCCCTTCTGGTATGGATTAGTAATGCTTTGCTCCAGACACTTCTTTACTTTCGTGTTATGAAACTTCATGCTAAGAAGATCAAATTTG
The DNA here is from genome assembly GCA_029747015.1 of Carnegiea gigantea. Taxonomy (NCBI): domain Eukaryota; kingdom Viridiplantae; phylum Streptophyta; class Magnoliopsida; order Caryophyllales; family Cactaceae; genus Carnegiea; species Carnegiea gigantea. Next base: position 32,459 of record JAKOGI010003103.1, on the reverse strand, counting down.
GTACTAGGAATTAGTATTAGAGGTGATCAGCTGTTACTAGCTTCATTGAGCTTGGGATTTCAACCTGAAAACCCAGCATGTCAAAAATACATATTAAGCCTCCTTTTCAGAATTTTCCCATTTTGACTTTCTACTCAATGACCGCCTTATGGCAGTGGCTCTTCCTGTCAAATTGGGTAATCACAGAAAAAGTCTTGCATTTTGTTGCAGTCCTACTTACCTTCCCTCTATGCTGACTGTTTGTAATTTTTGGAGCCTAGTAAGCACAGATAAGAACATGCGACATGGATACAACATGACACTGACAAATGATGCAATTTTTAAAAAGTATAAGGATACAACATGCAACCAGGCACTCTTATTAATTACCTTTTTTTCCTTACTAAATTCTAATTACATGTTTGTTAGTTGAGCCTTCCTAAGATGGGCATGTAAGTATTATTTTACTACTGTTATTGCCAAGTTTTACTGACCAAAAGAACTAATTAAGAAGTAGATAAATACGGAAACAGTAGCATGGTATAAAAAAATTGGAATTTGAAGTATGGTAAGCATAAAAGGGTGTAAATCTGGAACCTCTCTCCACAGCCAGACAATTCATTTCTTGCTGTCTCTTTTAGTTTTGGTGTCTGTGTCGTTTCTCTTCCTCTTCATCGCTAGGATAAAACAACTTCACATGAACAAACAAAGCCCCTTTTACAGTTAAGCACTTGAATTCCCCCTCTCCCTAGTGATGTAGGACGCTCTGAGAGCAATTCCCACACCTAGAAAATAACACAAGAATTTCTGAGAACTTAATAATTCAATTCATTCAAGTCTGTCTTTCCCCAAAGCATGAGGGGGGTTTATATAGGAATCAATACAGTTGAAAAAGAATATAAAATAAATCTAAAGATTACGATAAGATATGATAACTAAGAATAATCTAGAAAAATAAAAGATTTTATCCTAAAAGAGGATTCCTAGATTATGAAATCTCCTATTCTTCCTAGAATACACATTGCCATAGAATTCCTTAGGAGATACGACATCATTCTCCCCCACCGGAAAAGAACTCGACGCCGACGAGTTGATTTGGAGGTACCATTCTAAAAGAGTCGGATTCATATCACGAAACTCATCTTCAGTAATCCAAGTAGCATCTGACTGGGGTCATCCTGACCATTGCACCAAGAAGCGTCGGAACTCACCACGAGAAGAGGACATAAACTCATCATCTAACACCGCCTCGATGTCAGTCTGCGACTGTGGTAAAGGTGGAAGTCTAGGGACCTGAGTACCTGCAGAAACCCCAAAAGGAAGATAAGGAGGCTCGAAAGTACCTCGATGAAGAGTGAGATCCTCCACATTGAAAATAGGATTAATACCTAAACTGTCAGGGAGATCAAGTACATATGCATTAGATCCCAACTTTTGAAGGATTTGGTAAGGTCCCATGGCACGAGCGTGAAGCTTTTTGAGGGAGTTTTTGGGTAATCGTTCAGGTCGAATCCGAGCCATAACAAAATCACCCACATCAAAATTCGCAACTCTGCGATGTATGTCAACGGAATGCTTATAACTGTCGTTGCTTAAAGCAATCTTGCGTCGAATCTCAGTATGCAAGTCATGAATATGCTGTGCAAATGTGTGTGCAAATGTGGATGCAGGATGTGACACGCGGGCATCAGGTGGGAGGGGAATGAGGTCAGCAGGGGTACAAGGAGAGTAACCGTGGACAATCTCAAAGGGACTCTTACCTGTGGTTCTATTAACTGCATTGTTATATGCAAACTCAACAAGGGGTAAAGTCAAATCCCAAGTGCCTTGTTTCTCGCCCACAACGCAGCGAAGTAACTCCCCCAGACTGCGGTTAACAACCTTAGTTTGCCCATCCGTTTGAGGGTGAAAGGCCGCGGAAAATTTAAGAGTAGTACCACACAGTCTCCATAAGGTCTTCCAGAAATAGCTCATGAATTTGACATCCCTATCAGACGCTATGGAAGTGGGAAGACCATGCAACCTAACAATCTCTCGAAAGACTAACTAAGCAACATGTGAAGTGTCAGTTGTCTTGCTACAGGCAATAAAGTGGCCCATCTTAGAAAATCTGTCAACCACAACTAAGACTGAATCAAGACCACGAGATGTTTGAGGAAGACCTAGTACAAAGTCCATGCTAATGTCCTTCCACGGAGCATGCGGGATAGCAAGAGGAGTGTAAAGTCCTGTATTATGCTTCTTAGTCTTAGCTAACTGACAGGTGCGGCACTGAGACACAATGCGAAGTACATCTCTTTTGAGAGAGGGCCAATAGAAGCGATCTACAACCAAAGCAATGATCCTATCTTTACCCAGGTGGCCAGCTAGTCCCCCAGCATGCATCTCCCAAACTAAGAAGTCCCGGAATGAGGTTTTAGGAATGCATAACTTGGACCCCCGAAACAGGAAACCGTCATGAATGACAAAGTCAACGTGACGGTTGCGATTTCCAGCCGAAAGGTCCAAGTCAATGAGTGAAAAGTCAGGACAAGAGGTGTAAGTGCCTTTGAGCTTGTCGAAACCGAGAACCTCAACCCGCATTGTCTGTAAGATGCAACCAATGCGGCTGAGGGCATCAGCTACCTTGTTCTCAACACCAGATTTGTGCTTAAGGACAAAAGAGTACTCACTAATATACTCAATCCACCTAGCATGCTTGGGGTTGATATTAGATTGAGAATTCCAATGCTTAAGGGCCTCATGATCCGAATATACAACAAATTCATGTAGGAGAAGGTAATAACGCCAATGATGAAGGGACTGAAGCAGGGCATACAACTCCTTCTCATAGGTGGTATACTTAATCCGCCTAGATTCACTAAGCTTTTCGCTAAAGAAAGCTATGGGGTGTCCCTCCTGGCTTAACACTCCACCAATGCCATATCTAGAGGCATCGCAAGCAACCTCAAAAACCTTATTAAAGTCAGGATGCCTAAGGATTGGAGCAGATGACATCATGTCTTTAATCTCCTTAAAGGCAGATGCCGCTTTAGGAGTCCACTGAAATGGGCCTTTCTTTAAGCAGTCTGTAATAGGTAACATAATAGAACTGAAGTGTCTGATAAACCGCCTGTAGAAGGAGGCTAGACCATGGAAACTCCTAGTCTCAGTAAGGGTCTTAGGTTCAGGCCAATCCCTAATGGCTCTAACTTTGTCGGGGTCAGCGGAGATACCTTGAGCGGACACAATGAATCCTAGAAAGAGGACTTGGGTTTGAAGGAAGTTGCACTTTGTCAGATTAGCAAAGAGCTTGGCCTCTCTAAGTGCGCACAGAAGTTGCTTGAGATGGTCAACGTGGTCAGTCCTAGACTTGCTATATACCAAAATGTCATCAAAATAGACGACCAGAAATTTTCCCATAAATGGCTGAAGAACGTGAGTCATGAGTCTCATAAAGGTACTGGGAGCATTGGATAGCCCAAAAGGCATAACCATCCACTCAAATAAGCCATCTTGGGTCTTAAAGGCAGTTTTCCATTCGTCTCTTGGTCTAATGCGAACCTGGTGATAACCACTGCGCAAGTCTATCTTAGAGAACCAGCTAGCCCGAGCAAGACAATCAAGCATGTCCTCTAACCTCGGAATGGGAAACTTATACTTGACTGTAATCTTATTGATGGCTCTACTATCGACACACATCCTCCACGATCCATCCTTCTTAGGGGTAAGGAGGGCAGGGACCGCACAGGGACTCATGCTGTGACGAACAAAGCCCTTCGACAATAGTTCTTGAACCTACCTATTCAATTCTTCTCGCTCAGTTGGATTCAACCTATAGTGAGGCAGGTTAGGGAGTTGGGAACCAGGGACCAAGTCAATAGTATGTTATATGTCACGGAGGGGCGGGAGCTCACTAGGAAGTTCCTCGGGAACAACATCGACAAATTCTTTAAGCAGGCCATCAATCTCAATTGGGAGGTCCCGAAGGGAGAAGTCATCAGAAGGGGTGTTAGGGAAGGTAATGGAGTCTGAAACTAGCTCCCTAGCTAAGATTGTCAGGAAGAACTTGTTAGAGTTTCCCAGTCTTTCAAAAGGTCTGTGGTGAAGGAGGGAAATAGTTCCCTTAGGAGGAGTAGACACACTGTGGGGAGAGGACAAGGTTGGGGAAGGTTTGGGCCATGGGGAAGACAGCAACTCTCTAGGTCGACATGGGTTGAGAGTGATGTTCTTATTCATGTACCTAAAGGTATAAGTGTTCTCTTTCCCGTTATATAAGACATTCCGATCATAAAGCCAAGGACGACCTAGGAGAATGTGAGCGACATCCATTAGGAGGACGTCACATAAAACCTCGTCCTTGTAACCACCAATTTGGATTGGAATCTTACATCTATGGGTAACTGTGAGGTGGGTCTTGTTGACCCAGGCTACATTGAAAGGGTGGGGTGAGGTTCTGTTTTAAGATGACAACGCCTTAAGCAACAACATTCATGGTACTGCCACCATCTATAACCATTTTCAAAAGAGTTTCCCCACACCTCACAAGAGTATAGAAGATGGTGGTACGTTTTCACTCATCGTTCATGACTGGGTTGGCTAAGAGGCATCTCACAACTCCAAGATGTGCATCATGAAGAAGGCTATTCTCAACATCAACAAGATCTTCAAAATCTCCCTCGTGGTTAACGACCTCTTCCTCAAGTTCGGGTGGCTCAAAGGACTCATGCTCTAGGGCCAGGGTACGGTGAGGGCACTCAGAAGCATAATGACCTCTCTCACGACAGCTAAAACATTGGATTGGGTTGCGAGATGTACCAGAGGAAGCTCCCTGCGGGGCTACTCTAGGTGGGTTATGGGGGTTATGACCCTTAGAAGTTGAAGCACTCACAGAAAACTCAGTCATCTTAGGAACAGAATGGGCAGGGGCCCTAGAGGAAGGAGCAGCACGTCGCACAGGGTAAAGCTTATCAAGTTTTTCAATCTCTAAAGCTTTGTGGTAAGCCTCATCGAGAGTATAAGGCGCGGATAAGGTTACTTCCCTCTTAAGGTCAGTCCGTAAGCCCCGAATGAAGCGGGCTATGGTAATGGAAGGATCCTCTAGAAGGTCACAGCGCTGAGTCAATTCTTCAAAACTATTGATGTAATCAGACACACTAGAGGTGGACTGTCTAAGGTCTAGCATTTGGTCGACAAGGTGTGCCTTATGGAAAGAAGGGAGGTCAGGGTAAAGCTTATCAAGTTTTTCAACCTCTAAAGCTTTGTGGTAAGCCTCATCGAGAGTATAAGGCGCGGATAAGGTTACTTCCCTCTTAAGGTCAGTTCGTAAGCCCCGAATGAAGCGGGCTATGGTAATGGAAGGATCCTCTAGAAGGTCACAGCGCTGAGTCAATTCTTCAAAACTATTGATGTAATCAGACACATTAGAGGTGGACTGTCTAAGGTCTAGCATTTGGTCGACAAGGTGTGCCTTATGGAAAGAAGGGAGGTACTTTTCTTTCAACCTGTCCTTCATACCTTCCCATTGAATGATAGGAGGTTGACGCATTCGCTCAAGGTAACTCGTGACAGTTTGCCAAAACTTCCTGGCAGGTCCTATGAGTTTCATCCTGGCAAATCGAACCCGCTCAATATCAGACATCTCATACCAGTCAAAATAGTCCTCCATAGCAACTATCCAGTCAAAAAAAGTAGTAGCATCTATCTTCCCATCAAAAGAAGGCACATCAACTTTCACTTTTCTAGTAATATCGGAGTAGCCCTCCTACGGTCAGTTTCAAAGTCTGCATGCCTAGGCTCCCTAGGGTTACCCGTCCGCCTGTTATCTCTAGGGGTGTCAAACCAACGGTTCCTATGGTCCCTTTGGTCATGCCTTAAGTTATTCCTCTCCCCTTGCATTCGAAGGTGAGATGGGGTCAATGGTTCTGGTTCCGGTTCCTTCTTCTCAAGCTCATTAGCCCGACTTGACTTGTAAACGACCCACTGACGACGATCATTCCCCCCCACAAGTAGGTCAGGGGAAAATTGAGGTGGGGTCTGAGGTTGGTCAAGCATGGGTAACTTCTCAAATGCTCGAGTAAGTTTGTCAATTTTGGCCTCGAGTTGGTCAAACCTAGCATCTTGACGGTCAAGCCTTTCAGATAGGGTGTTAATTTGAGATTGGTAAGGCTGATTGGGTGAGGATGACATGGTGTATGCAACTATGAATGCAAGATGTAAGTGCTTGAGATTAAACCAAGTTGCAATAGTAACGACAGTGAGAAACAACCACTACACACACCACAAATCACAAAGTTTGATATGGATTATTGAGACGACTCGAACCAAGCAGGGAAGAAGTAGCAAGGGAAAGATCAGGATCCAAGCAACACTCAAAAACCCAAACAATCAGGAATTAGGCTAATTTCGCTTATCGAGAATCAAAACTCGTATCAAAGTAAATTGAGTTCCCCGTACCTCTTAGTGTACTTAAGTACTGGTCCAAGAACCGCCTTTACCACAACAGCGACCAACTGAAGTCAGATTCGGATGAGGTAATGGCGACCACTCTGGGCAGCACGTGACAGTGGCATAGCAAGAAGTGGAACCAATTTGAGCACAAGTTGCCGGGGCGAAGGGCGACTGTAGCAGCAAACGCACGCTGAGTGTCGAACAGGAACAGTAGCAGTCGGGCGTGCGCAGGTGTTTCCCAACGAAAGGAGGAGTTGGCGGTGGCAGGACGGCACGACCAAGAGGCTGTCGGTCCTCTCTGTCACTGGTCGAAGGCAGCGAATGCTTCAATTAGCCAGCAGACCAATTCGCGATTTTAGGATTTCGCGATAGGTGGACAGTCGATGAATTCGGATGCAAAGCAACCCAATTGTCGAGGGGTTTGGTACGAATTGAGAAGGAGATGGAGGGGATTGAGTCAATTTTGTAAATCGTGGATGGATTGAGGGAGAATCGAGGGCTAGGGTTCGAAAAAATTAAGCAATTCGCAAACTTAGGGTTCGAGATTTGGGTTGCTAGGTTTCCGGTGAGCAGCAGCCAGGGGTGGTGGTGCAGTGGTGGTCGGACGAGGTTCTGGGCGAAGGGTGGTTGTCGATTGTGGTGGTCGACGAGTGTGGTGGTGCAAAAATCGAGATTAGTGAGTGCAGCTAGGGCCAGCAGTTGGGGATGTTAGGGTTCTGGTGAGCGTCCGGCGGTGATGGAGGTCCGGTGGTGGTCGACCTGGGGTGGCGACCTGGGTGTGGTGGTCAAGGTGGTGTTGGCCGGCGGGAAGGCTGGCAGCGAAGGTTTAGGGTTTTCTGGTTTGGGTTTTTTTTTAATTTTTTTTTTTAAACGTAAGGGAAAAAGGAAAAGGGAAATCAAAGGGAAGCCAAAACAGAAAATCTTGAGTGAGAAACGGTTTCGCAGCGACTAGGATCAAAAGCTCTGATACCAATTTGATGTAGGACACTCTGAGAGCAATTCCCACACCTAGAAAATAACACAAGAATTTCTGAGAACTTAATAATTCAATTCATTCAAGTCTGTCTTTCCCCAAAGCATGAGGGCAGTTTATATAGGAATCAATACAGCTGAAAAAGAATATAAAATAAATCTAAAGATTACGATAAGATTTGATAACTAAGAATAATCTAGAAAAATAAAAGATTTTATCCTACAAGAGGATTCCTAGATTATGAAATCTCCTATTCTTTCTGGAATACACATTGCCATAGAATTCCTTAGGAGATACGACATCACATAGGTCAGCAGAAACAATGGAGATGGATCTGCTGTATACAAATGCAAATTATCAAATGACGTATGAGAAGCACCGGCAATGTGATTTGTAAAATGTCAATTGTTCATGATTCGCATGCGTCTGGCGTATTTTGCCTGTAGACTCCTTTTTCTTTCACTTTTTTCCAGACTCGATTTCCCTTTGTCAGCACGTGTCTGATCGTGTCCAACACAAAGGATGTTGCCTAAGATGACTCTTGGTGCTTTTTAGCTTGGAGCTTAATTTCACTGTCTAAACTATGTTTTAATATTTTGTTGTCATTTACTTTTTACCTCTTTAATTATTTGTGGGTTTCTCGAAATCAGCCTCCCTACTTGTGATGGTAAGGTTGGCTATGTTTAAATCTCTCTATACCTACTCAGGAAGAATCTGCACTAGGTGGTATCGTTGTTAGTTCTTGATTATCAGCCAATATATGATGAGTGGAAGTGGGTCATCCTTGGAGATTCTGCTCTAGAGAAAGGAGGTATATTTGGATTAGCAAGTTAGTGAACAATGGTTTTGTCTTGTTTGGGTCATGTCAATAGTACTAAATCTATCGGAGGAAGTTTTCATCCCTTCCCTTGATCTGATTGTTTTTTCCACTCTCTCTCTCTGTTTGAGTTGGCACTTCTGTGTGCAAGAATATGTTAATGCATGTATTCATTAACGAGATTGTTTTTGTACTGGAACCATGTGTGTATTTTCTCATATACGTGTTCTGTGTGTCATGCACATGTAGCATAGCTGTTGTGGATTGGAATTATACAGTTGGTTGCAGTCAAAACTGCTCATAGGACTTAATTGTCATACTCTGTATATCAAAGCATTTTTGCATTTGTGGTCTTTGCAACCAATAGCAGTTTAATTGACTTTTCTTTCTTTTCTCTGGGGTTTCAATCATCAAGTAACTTTCCTTTAATATTCTGCAGGGCAGTTGCTAGCATCTGGTGCTGATGGTATGTTTGAATTTGTAAGTTCAGATATATTTCCCAATTCTCCCATTGCTTAGTCATACATTGCTGAAGGTAATTGTTATGGTTATAGGTGGCGAGCTAATACTGTGGAAATCTCACGCAACGGATGCCAGTCAAACATGGAAAGTCCAGAAGACATTGTCGTATGCTCCCTTCTGGATCAAATTCCTATATAATGTCCATGGTAGATATTGTACAGACCTCAGCAGCTTCTGTCTGCTACTGAATGCTAGAAATGTTTAGCGAAGAGGCAAGGGGCTGGAACTCAAAATTACTAGTATTTTACACTTTAAAAAAACTAAAATGTCTCCACATAAATTTTATTTGGGTACTCTTTGAACCGCATTCCTAGGCTTCAAAGCTAAGGCTAAATGATCATTGTATTTAAGTTCATTTAGTGCAGGGGATTCAGGGTTTCCAGTTATGTGGCTGGTAGATTCCTTATTGGTCTTCAGAAGTTATTCAGTAGCTTCATGATTTTAGGATTCAGACTTCCAATGCAAAATTTAACCACCACCACTTCCTAATGAGAAGCATAAGGGTCCCGTGTGTGGTGGGATCTGAAGAAGAGGAAAAAAAGAGGAAGGACTTTGGGGTAGGGGGGGATTTGAGGACAAAAAATTTCAAGGTTGTGTGCAATGACAGAAGTGGAACTAAATTTAGATGCTTGGTAAAAGGTGGAAGGAAGCATATGAAGAAATGAGAGAGCAAAGGTTGCTATCAACTGTAAGTGTTCCATTTCCAATTGCTTTGTCGCTAGTAATATATAAAGATGCTTATACAGCAGGCTAGGATAATCATTTTTGCTGTCTGTGGTCTACACATATTGCGTGGACTGTGAAGTGATGCAACTACTTTCATGGGTAGAATAGCAGCTTACTTGAGTCTCATGCTATGAATTGCTCTTACCTGGAGCTAGCTCACTAACAGGTAAGGACATGCTTACTGGGCTACTGGCTATTACTCCCATAACTGGAACAATAGGAGAATCTAAATCACTAGAAAGTAGATTTCTAGAGATCAGAATTTTTCCATGTCCTTAGAGATTGAAAACACTTGTGGTGGGGAGGGGATGCTCTTAGAGTAATTTCTACACAGAAGATTCACAGAGAATCGAAGAGATTTCACACGGAATTTATTCACACAACTTTATTTCTCAAATCATACAAGTTTGAATTCCCCTATCACGTAAGGGGGTTTATACAACTAAAGAGACCAACTAGATATGATGACCTAAATTCTTAGGAAACCATTTGGAAACTGCCAAAATACGCACAATACTAAATTCCATGGGTAATTGATTATTTCGTAAACACTACTAAATTTCTTTATTTTGACACTCCGAAAATATCCTATGATTTGCATTTCTCAAATATCCTATAATTTGCATTAGAGAGACACTAAAATTATAAAATAACAGAACTTTCCAAATATTAGAATATCTCCAACAGTCCTAATTATTTCCTGAACTCTTCATTTACATTATTCTCTCATGGTTGGAAAAAAACTCGCGCTCAAGTTTTTTTGCCGAGGTAGGTAGGAAAAAGCCAACTAAGAAAAGACATCATTTTAATCTCGATGCGTAGGTGAACTAGTGTTTTCAACACTCCAAGAATATTAGCAATGCTAATTTGTGGTTCTTTACGAATGAAGAAATCGACATGCTCAACATCTATTGTTGACATCTTTCATGACTAGGTTCTAGACACTAAATCTATAAATAAGAGAGTGAACGGCTATTGTTGACATTTATTGTTGACAACTATTTAGTTAGAGAGTGAATTCTATAAATAAGAGTAAGGTACTCTCATTAACTGACCAAAAAATTTTAAAAAATTACACAATGCTACCTCGAGTTTTTGTGCAACTATTTAAAATGTCCTTACTTTTTTTTTGGAAATAATTTGTAGGTACCTTAATTTATTTTAAACAATTTTCTAGGTCCTTTTTTCCACCTGAAATGACATAGTTGCCCTTTTATATAGAGAAAATTATGTAAAAAAAATGAGTAGTTTAGTGCAATAGATATTGTAAAATAAATATAAAAATAATATTATATGTAATAATTCACAAAAGTAAACTATACAAGTTGTAATACAATATGTAATAAATGAAACTTTACATAAAATAATTTATACTTTTATATAAAATACTAAATTTTCAAAAACATTTTACAAATTATAAATCATTTAGAGAAATCCATGAAAAGTGCGAAAATTTAACAACATTGTACTGAATTATAAAATAATTTAGTAAAATTGATATAACTTCTGAAAATTACTTATATATGCGATAGTTGAGTAATACTCTATAAAAACTTGTACAAACTAATGAAGAAAATTTTATTCGATATCTTCTAATTTATCTTCTGTATGGTTTTTTACGTTTTATTATTATATTTTTTATTTAGTTTACAAGATTTATTATATTTTCATATTTGCTCAATGCTTTTTCTTGATGTCTTTTTGCATGAAAGGGCAGTTCTGTCATTTCATGTGAAAAAGGGGCCTATAAAATTATTTCAAGAGAAGTTAGGGTACTTCAAATTATTTTCAAAAATTGAGGGTTTTTAAATAGTTTTGAGAAAGTTGACTTATCAACTTGTAATTTTTTGAAGAAGTTAATATAGAACCCTATTTTTCTTTCTACAGCTTTTTCTTTACATACATCTCTTTCCTATGCTTCTCAATATTTTGTGCAGTAAAATTCAGGAGTCTCCTCTATTCTTTGGGTCCTCTCCTGGATCCTGCAATAGTGGTATGAGAGCATTTTCAATCGACCTAAATTGCTCTCACTAACAAATTATTGCAAAACTAAGAATCATGGGTACCTTCTGTAGCTTAAAGTTTGCGTGTTCGACACTATCAGACAGTTACACACAGTCGTTCTCGGACACCTTCAAAGGCATGCCAAGTACACATATCAAATACGCATATGGATCGAAGAAAGTGAGTTCTGTTTCTGGTTGCCAGATACACACCGTGAGCAAATCGTTATCGTTCCCATTCAATCATGCCAGTCTCCAGTACTAAAAGCATAGGACTTGTGACAAACACAAAAACAATTAAATAAATATTTTTAATCAATACGTGTCCATTACAAGTGTCATATCCTAACTTTTTGAAAAATCATGTGTTGGCATGTCGATGTCACGTTGTATGCCTGTAGTGCATCGGCGCCTGTGCTTAGTTGAAAAATAAAGAAAACTCCCGATATTTAACACCTGATAATATGGGAAAAACAATCAAGTTCCTGGAGCTACTGTAGAACCTCAACAGCATTTAGCTTAAAGCCAGAGATCTAGAATAGAAATCCTTCTAAGCTGAAACGGAAGAATTTATCTATGAGAGTAAGCAAACCAAAGAATCGTTGTACAATCTTCATGAAATTCGCAAAGAGATTATGTCAACCTTCTGTAGGGGGGTATTAAACATATTGTTTTCTGTATTTGGGAAGATAGAGGAGATCACAAATTCATTTGGACAAGTTTCACTCGAGAATTTGTTTTCAATCAGAAGAGACCACCATTGGAACAATCGATTGTCTGTAAAATCAGTAAATCTAAGGAGGGTGTTGTCAAGTAGAGTCTGTTCGTGCAGGTGAAGTTGCTGCACATGGTACAATTGCTCGTGAGATGAGGATTCCTGGCCTCTTAATTCGAGCCAAGCCTTGAGATTGAACAAAATGAAATGTTCCCAAATTAGAGGGAAGTTCAGGGTGTAGTTTTGTAAATTAAGGCCATGAGGCTTGTATGAGAGGTTATGAAAGGGATTGTATGAGGAAAAAGAATGAAGGAAGAAAATTTTGTTGGCAAGGAGGATATGAAAATCGATTTCATGACAGAGAGCAAAGTTGAGAAGTTCATTGTGAATAAACCAAAGTATAACACCTCCAACGGTTTGATGTCCATGGAACTGCAGTTCTGACTTCAAATGATCATCATGGAGGCATAGGAGATGACTGAAGGTCATGCCTTTTAAACATTGGGTAAGTATAATTTTGTTGATGAATTAGCAGAGGAAAGTTAGCCAGAAATTGCCTTCTAAAGTAGTACTACCTAATTGATGAATTCATGGAACCAAATGCAGATCTTATTTGGCTTCCAATTTGAATGGATTTGAAGTGGTTTGTGAACCTAAAATTCAATGCATTGGGTATTGATTTGTATATGATACAATTGTGCTGGACCTAGAGAAGCTTCTTTTCTAGTGGCTCACTTTATATTCATATTATGCATAAGTGAAGTTTCTTCCAACTACTTTTGACCTGGGCTGAAACATGAGATTAAAATCACTGAAACAAGGGAGGTTATATAGTAATGGTTGGACATGCCACTCTAGTAAGGCAATCATTAAAATATTATATGGTTGGCTCTGCAACGTGAGACCCTTATCATCGTGCTTTACCATTTGAGATTCTTTATATAGTTTTCCAAAAAGATTTAGCCCATGGCATCTGTAATGAAAGCTGTGAAGGCTCTGTTGGAAACGTGGAATCTTATGCCAACATTGGTGAATTGGATGCTCAAATACAAGACATCAAAGAGGCAGTTACTTTACTTCTCCTGATCTCGATGGAGATATTGGTATTGAACCTTTGAAAGGAATAATCATTTATGGAAGGCCTAGTATAATGCTGTAATATTTGCTTTACACTTGGCTGGCAGTTTTGAAATCACGGGTGGAGGGTGGAGAAATTGAAGAATTTGTGTTTCATGCCAAGCTGTCCAATGCTTATTACTGTTGTTTCCAGCCTTTTCCAGCCTTTTGGCAATACTTTGGTCTTCGAACTAATTAGCAGATTGACAGCTTTAATGTCGGGTGAGTACTCGGTGGAAAGTGAGGGTTCAATTCCAAAGATGCCGTGTTGGAGGATATAGACTTGGAAAGTTACAATGCTTTAGCCAAAGGTCACTCCTCGGCCCCACACTTGAGGGCAGGGTTGTTTTGAGTGATGATGGTACGATACAGGTAGTTCTATAGTTAGGGATATTAGTTTGTTGATGATGCTAGTGACTCTATAAACAAGATTGAGATACTCTCATTTTAAACAACGAAGAAATTAATACAGAAACCTATCTCTTTATACATCTATCACAGTCGTATTCATAATTCTCTCTCTCTATCTCCCCCCCCCCACCATCTTTTGTGCTGTATAACTCTTGATCCTCCTCCATTCATACCGCCCCCCCCAAAAAAAAATTCTCAAGAGCCTTTTCCGTTCTTGGTGTGTTCCCTAGATCCTACATCAAGCTTTCAACAAATTACGGCAATGAGAATAATAAGACGTTTGAGAACACTCCGATGGACAGAGTGCAAGGGCGGTGTTAGTCGGCAGATATGGCCGGCGCAAGTTGGTGGTGTTCAAAAGCTAGGGTTGGGACTGGATTGGGATTTTGTTTTCCTTTTTTTTGGGGGGGGGGTTGTCCGTTAAGGTAGATGTGGGAATTAAATGAAACCACAAGGGAAATGGCAACGGTCAGGATTGATGATGCTTTTATACTGAAACGAGATAGGACGCTCTCTAAGCAATTCTTACATAAAAGATTCATGCATAATCAAAGAGATTGCTCACAAATCAGTTCACACAACTCAACTTTATTTCTCGAATCATTCGGGCATGCATTTCCCCTATCACATAAAGGTAAGAAACAAAACTAAAATTGAAAACTAAAAGATATGATGATGCTATCATTTAGAAACCAAATAAGAAACTACCAAAAATAATACTAAATAGAATAAAAAACTAACTATTGCCATATTTCCTAGACATTCAGAAATGCCTTTTTTTTTTTTTTTTTACTTCTCTAAAATAGCCTACAAATATACATATGAAGATAAATTAAAATTGTCAAAATATGATAGCTTTCTGAATATTAGAATCTCTCCTGGAGCCTTTCTTTTGGGAATTTTCCCTGTACTTTTAATCTGCATTTGCTTGTTTCAGTAACTCATTGTCAAGAAGGAAAGGGGGTGGTGGAAGGCTTAATTTGGTTGTGAAATCTACTTCATGCTGGCAGTATTTTTTTCGGGGTTTTTTTTTGGGGGGGGGGGGGGGGAGTGTGTTTGACGATCCTGCTTTGCGGCTGGGTATATGGGAAGATGAACTTTTGAAGGTCTCCTTTGTAACATGATGCCTATTGACAGATTTCATCGCAAGGATGTACTGGATTTGCAGTGGTCCAAGGATGGAGCTTTCCTTATAACAGGATCTGTTGACAACTCTTGCATTATATGGGATGCTGACAAAGGTACGCGAATAAAGTAGCAGACTAGCACTTATATACCAGTTGCCGTACCTTGTTGCCACTTCACCCTTGCTTCGTTCAGGTTCTGTACATCAGATCTTGGATGGCCACCTCCACTATGTTCAGGGTGTTGCATGGGATCCGTTGTCCAAGTATGTTACGTCATTGAGTTCGGATAGAACTTGCAGAATTTATGTTAATAAGCCCCAAAGAACTAAGGACACAGAGCCGATGAATTACGTTTGTCAGCATGTGATTTCAAAGATGGAGCAGCAAACTGCAGATGATGCTAAGGTTGGGATTTGTTTGTTCTAGTGAATACAATTGCATTTGTTTTAAGTGTTAGCATTCACGAGGTGTGACATGCAGTGCTTGAAGAATCATCTCTTTCATGATGAGACTTTGCCATCATTCTTCCGAAGATTAGCCTGGTCACCGGATGGTTCATTTTTACTGGTGCCTGCAGGTAGGGGCATGGCCTGACTTTATTTTTATTTTTTTGGCCAGTAATGGCAGCTTGAATTTATTTCGTTATGGATAATAATTCCTGGTGTTTACTTAATGTTTTACACTTCTACTCTTTGATGCCCCTTTTTCGCTTGTGTCTTTTTTATTTGGGGGGAAGTCCTTCGGTGTAGCTTCCTTTGTTATATGCTGAACTGGTTACAAAGAGCAGGATGGAGATTGTTTTGTTCACTATTCCCCCTCCCAAAGAAAAAGGAAGAACTTTTTTCGTTAAGAAACTGAGGTCCAGGGTTTTCCAGCTATGTTACTTCGACTTTCCAGTTTTCCCCAAGTGCCCGTGTCAAAACACTTGGACGCTCGTACATGGGTGTGGCCACGCAATCCTTCTTTTTGATCCAAGATGTACGAAATCCTTTAGAAAATTGTCGAGTCCTACAACACCCATGCTGGATACTTGACAGTTCTATGTGGTTTGGCCAAGTAGTTTTTCAGGGAATTGTAAGCGATGCATCCTCATTTCAGTGTACCAGAACATGGCCCATGTCACATTGCAGTAGATCAGGCCGAGATAGAACTTTGTGGACACTTGATCCTTCAGTTTGGACCAAAAATATGTAAAATTCTTCGGAAAATAGTCCTACTTGGCACCTATGTTGGATACCTGACACTTTTTCATGCATATGGCTCAGTAGTTTTCCAGGGGATTGAAAGCGAGGCATCCTCTTTTCTGTGTACCAAAACATGGCCCATGTTGTGAAATGCACTGGAAGAAGCCAAGATAGAACCTTGGGGCCCTCTTGTGTTCATGCTCAGTTTCTGAGGTGAGTGCCATCTGAAATGATGTAAAGGTGCAAGATTCACCAGGAGGAGTGCTGAACATACACATCAGTATAGCAGCATTCTCAGGTCGATATCATGTGGCTCTTGGGACTTCACTAGATGTGGTTATTTGGCTTCAAAGGAAACGACTGTTAGGGTCTATTTGGTTTAAGGAAAGTTAGATGGAAATAAAAAGATGGAAAATGACTTTTTTTCCCACTCTTTGGAATGTAGAAAATTAGAAAGAGAAAAAATTGGTGGAAATATGGAAAAGCTTTATTTTAGGCAACATAAATCTTCCTTCCAAAACTGAAAGGAAAAGACTGGAGATAAATTTTAATGATCTGATCTCAAGTTCCTGATCAGCCAGCAATGGTGGCACGGTGTCAGATCACTCTTTACACACACTCTTTCTCAACCTCAATCCATAACTACTTCTACCCCCCATTGATTGCTGAAATACTCTTTCTCAGGCGTCAATTAAGAACCTCTATGCTGACAATATGGTCCTTCTCTGAAGATCTCTGTGGCGGCCGACAGTGTGGCTTGGAGCACTGAATTTTTAGGGTTTTGTTCTTGTAGCTACAAGCAGGACTGAATTTGGTGCGATTGATGAAATCATTTTGGGGGGTTTTCATTGATTTGGAGGTGAAATTGACAAATCAAAATCAAATTAAACACCAAAAAAAAAAAAAAAAAAGCTGAAGGTGGTCTAATTTTAGAAGCTTCTTTGAAGCTGTTCATGCTTGATGGCCTGACATTGGGGGGGGGGGGGGTCTATTGTTTGAATGTTGATCTCTTGGGTAAATCTTGATGGAATTTCTTGGCAAGTGGTTTCTAATACTGCTTGAGTGTTTATCGTTTTAAATTTTCCCCCCTGTATCATTTCTTAGTACCGAACATGGGAAAAAACTATTCTCTTACTTTTTTCCCTTTCAACTTTTTTTCATTTTATTGTCTTTCCAATGAATTTCTCATGTCTAAACAGAGCCTTAGTGTCATGGCAGATGCTGACTTCCATACTACATATGTGCTCTGGAGGTCAAGGTCAGAAAGAGGTGTAGGAGATTCTGAACACAACCTGCTTTTAATATGTTAATGGGTTAATGCCATACACTATGAATACTTAGGGATCTCAATTTAAAATTTACATCCTTGTCCCATAAAGCTTGTCAAATATTACCTATTTGGAGATGTTCCAATCTTTGTCTGATTTTCCTATTTGAGACTAATGAACTAGTCCATTAAGAGATGACAAGTGATGTTTTCTCAAATTTGACAAGTTGCACACAGCCAGTCTGACTGGTTTTGATGACACAGGTACTCTATGTTATAATTCCTGTTATGCAAATGCACTATGATCTAGCATGACGGGCAGCTGAAGAAGTGCTAGTTGGTTACTTGGATAGATCAGTTTCTTTCCATTTTCCTTTGTTTTGTGTGTTTTATGAAGAGGGGCTTTTCAAGCGTGTCGGTGTGTAGTGCGGCGTGCCCTTTTGTTTACCAATAAAGATTTGTAAGATTGCCTTGTTGTATCGAACTCTATCGGCCATTTTTGCTTATTGCTGGAGAAGTCATCTGGTAAGTTAGAAGTGATGGAGCCCTATGTTACTTGGAATTGTGAGGACATACAGATTCAGGTACACGTGACACAAGTCAGACTCAGCTGCAAGATTCTAGTATGTAATCTAATAAGGATAATTTGAAGTGTCAAATGTTATGACGTGTCCGACAGTCCAAGTATTGCAATAAGGAGAGGTAATGCTGATAGGGGACCTTGTGCTTGAGAAGTTGGACCTGCTGATATCTGTCCATCTTTTCCTTGCAACTTACTGGAAGCAGGTCCTCCACCAGAACACAATGTTTATGCTGCATCCTACTTCTACAGAAAATACATGAATTAGCTGCACAGCATCTGGTCACATGACATCTTTTTTGCTGTTGATTTAGTATTAGCTTCTTAAGTCTGATATAAGTTTTTGGAGATGTTCATCATGTTTTCATCTCTCTTTTGACTTTCTTTCTCTCTCTTTCTTGTCAATCTGGCTGTTAGTGACACTAATGGTTCTGTTTGTCTCCCCTTCAATATCCCTTTGCAGGTTCTTACAAATCTTCTCCTGCATCTGAATCAGTGAACACTGCATATGTATTTTCTAGAAACGATCTTTCAAGGCAAGATATTCACATGTTTTGACTAAAAAACTTTTATTTTGTTGCTCACTGTGCTAAAATTTTCTTGGGCACAATTTGTATTCCCCCTCCTTCCACTGTTTTCCATCCTTGAATCCAACTTGGGGCTTTAGTTTCTCTCCCGTTCTGCAACTCATTGGTTTATATAATATCCAGGCCTGCCTTGCTGCTTCCTGGATCGAGCAGGCCTGTGGTTGCGGTGTGTTTCTGCCCTTTGGCCTTCAGCCTTCGTGGATCAAACTCAGCCAATGGTGATTATATGTATACCTGTCTGTGTTTTTGATGGATTTGATTTTTCAAGCAATTGGATCCTAACCTGCATTATTCTTTTTCTTCACAGCTGGCTACTTCAAGCTTCCATATCGACTTGTTTTTGCCCTGGCAACCCTGAACTCATTGTATATTTATGACACAGAAACTGTGATCCCTCTGGCAATCTTTGCTGGTCTCCACTATGCAGCCATAACAGATGTCGCTTGGTACTTGCTGTTTTTGTGAATTGAAGCTTGTTTCGCATTTTGACCTCTGATTTATGAATTGGCGGCATCATTTGCGGTTGACAGGTCACCAAATGGCAGGTACTTGGCATTATCCTCTCAAGATGGATACTGCACCTTAGTGGAATTTCAGAGTGAAGAACTCGGATCACCACTTCTTTTATCAGGTATGCCCTCTTATGTGAGAATCCGACCACACATTCCTCTTCCCTCCTCGGGCTCTCATTAAACTAGTAAGGAGAGGACGTGATCCAGGGCTTGGAGAGAAGGACGTGAATTTAGCAATTGGGAGGAAATTTGTATGTGAAGTCGTGACCTTTTGTGCAAAGGTGGTCTTGATGTGATCAAGCTGTGGGAACATTGGCTTATTCCTTATTGGATGATCTGATAGTTATCTTGTTTTATATTTGCGCAGATGGAAAACCAGCCATTAGTCATGGAACTTCGAGTCCTAGCAGACAGAAACTTGCGGAGATAGCAGTAGAAGCTTCCGAAAATGACAACTGTGTCATTTTAGAGAAGAAACCAGTGGACAGCATTGAAGTGAAAGAAGCAATGCCTGCAGCAACTAGCAGTCCTCCCATCACTGACAAGCCAGCTAAGAGGCGCATTGCCCCCATTGCGATTAATCCATGACCAAATTGTCGTGGTGTGTGTCAAATCCCCAAGTTGAAATCAGTTTTCCAAGTAGTCTGTGTTCTTACTATGAGATTCTCTCTCACGTCGAGTGTTGTGTTCTGTTCTTTTGTACATATATAGGCCGTTTGGAAGGACAGAACTGAAGTAATCACGGGGGGTGTGATTGGCTCTGGGCAGGAAGTGCCCACATAAAAGCTAGGAAGTGTTATCCACATTGAGATGTTTTGAAAGAATAGGATATTGTCCAAACATCATTAGCCAAGGTTGTGTCAGGCGACAGTGATTGGAAAGTGTTTAGCATTTTGGTCCGATTGGCGTATTAGTTAGTTGAATAATAGAGTTGGGCAAGCTACTGTTTGGACTAGTATATCAATTAGATTTTAGCATTTCAAGCAATGTTCAAAAAATTGGTAAAATTAG
>JAKOGI010003103.1:0-7500 GCA_029747015.1 Carnegiea gigantea | reverse complement strand
ATCAGTGCCTGGGGATTTTTCATTTGGGATAGAAAAAATAGCCTCCTTTATTTCTTGACTTGTGATTGGTTTGCAGAGCATGAGTTGCTGCTCAGTGGTGAGGGTTGCCCCTAGTCAATTATGGCTTGTGATATAGGGGCTCGTTCTTTTGTTTGGTCACTTAGGAGATCCTTGTAGAAGTGAGTGAGTACCTTAGCAACCTCATCAAATCCATTCACTGTAATGCCCTGGGCATTGTTAATAGAATAGATATAGTTGGCTTGCTTACAGTGCCTCATTTTTGCAAAGAAGAGCTTGGAACATTGATCTCCCCTGTTAAGCCAATCAATTTTACTTTGTTGGTGCATGAGCTTGAGAGCTGAGTCCAGGATGTCCAAGTATTTACCTCGTTCCTTCCCTTCCTTCTGTTGCATGTTAGTGTCCAGGGAATTAAGATGAAGTTGATTCTGGATGGCCTCCAGATTGGACTTACTTATGGCAAGTTACTGGTAAATGTCTTTGAATTGACTGTTGTTGAGGTGTTTCAATGGCCTTCGTTTTCTTTTGAGCAGTACTGTAAGTTGGTACATCTTCGTACCCACAGGCTTGTTCTTGATGGCTTCTGCTACAATGGCTTTAAGCCTGTCATCTTTGCTCCACATATTTCAAAATTTGAATGATGATGTAAATCGAGGGTAGCTTGGGAATGTAATTAGCAGTGAGATGTGGTCTGAAATCCCCTCAGCTAAGTATTCAACATGAGTAAAGTCAAATGCTGTATACCATTCCAAATTTATAAGAACTCTGTCGATTCTCAACCATATTCTTTGTCTGTTGCGGCCTCGGCTTGACCATGAGTAGTAGGCACCACTGCTTCTGATTTCCATTAGTTCACAATCCGTGAGACAATCAGCAAAGTCCTTTATGTCTGCCTCTTGAATTTTATCCCCTCCAATTCGATCTTGAATGTGCAGTACTGCGTTAAAGTCTCCTAGGGCACACCATGCACCCAGTGTCTGGTGACTGAGTGTTTGGAGGTTGTTCCATAGGGCTTTCCTGAGTTCGTGCTTATTGTAGCCATACACAAATGTCAGGTGGAAGTGATTTTGGGTGTCAAGATGTATGAGTGCACAATGAATCATCTGGCTAGTAGTAGCTATGACTGTGACTGCAAATTTATTTGGCCTCCACATGACCCATATCCTATCCTTTTCTGCAAGGCAAGGTGGGTGTTGGTGTACCATTGCCAGCCTTGGCAGAGGTTGTTGGCAACCTTAGTGATATTTTTTGATTTTACTTTGGTTTCCAGTAAACCTGCCATTCCAATGGAGTGACTTTAGAGGAAGATTTTTAGCTCTTCCTGTTTATTCTAGCCATTTAGGCCTCGAATATTCCAGCTTAGGATGCTATCCATGGGGGGGTTGTGACCCCTGTTTCGTGGGTGATCAGCTCTCTAATTTCGTTTTCCAGCAAGATTTGAAACGAGTTAGAAGCACATATGTTTTCTGCTCTGGGTTATGGGGAGATACGAGCTGTTCTTCTTGGAGTGACATAGTCAGTGTTCGATGGCTGATGTTGCTACTGTTGTAATGAACTTTGTTCTGGGTCGTGATTTGTGGTTGTCATAGGCCTCCATTGTTGTCTACCAGTTTTCTTTTTCCTGCAGTCATTTTCCACATGTCCAAACATATTGCAGTGATTGCACTTTAATGGTAACCATTCGCACTTGACTCGTTGCCTTGTGACCAATCCTGTAAGACCCGCCTCCCTTAATTTTAAGTTAACCTGGCTGTTCTACGTTTTACGTCATAAATCGTATTTTTATTAACTATATGATTTATGTTATTATTGACGTTACTTATTTATAAATTATTGAATCAATGCTAACCCGAGTTTTTGAAATCGTTTTCGTTTTAATTAGTTGATTCCCGAAGTCTCGATTGAAATTTTAGTTGTGGGACGCTTCGACTCGAGTTTAGTCTAATCGCTGATGAGTTTGGGTCTGGAACCTAGCTGAATTATGTTATTTGAGCCCCAAAAAAAAAGAAAAAGGGAAATGGCAAAAGGGGGGGGGGATGAGTTTCGGGCTGAAACCCCCGAAACCCCCCCGACCACCTTCTCTCTCTCTCTCTCTCTCTCTCTCTACTCGCTCACCCATCTCGCTCTTTCTCTCCCTAAACTCGCTCACTCTCTCTCTCACCAAGGCCACGGTCGCCGTCTGGCGTCATTGCCGACCGCCACCTGTCGCCGGCGAGAGAAAGGGATGACCGGTCCCCTCAGCCCACGACAACCACCGCCAAAACTCCACCACCCATCACCCTCCACTTCTCACGGCCGAAAACCGACCCAAAACACGCGTCTTCAGCCTGGAACCGACCACCCACGTGTCGGAATCCGGCAACCCACACCCCTCATGACCTCCTCTATAAATTAGGAGTCAAATTTCGGCCCAAAACAGCCACAATCGCCACTCAGTCGAAGCTAGGGTTTCGGGTTTAGTGAGTAGCTGAGCTGGGGTTCGAGTTCAGGGGGATTAGGGTGTGAGTTGCTACCAATTAAGTGGGAAATTAAGCAATTTCAAGTAAGTGTTTCTCCCCTCCTAAGCTATTACTATTTTCAAAAATGTTTCTCAGCAGATTGATATTGCATGTCAGATTAGGGTTGACTAAATTCGTTAGAAATGTCAAGAAGTGAATTATACATGTTTAGCTTCGATTCAATTAGTCAATTTATGCCTGAGATTCTAATTTGAAATGAATTATATATGTTTAGCTTCTAATCAAATTAATTTAGTTAATGTATGCCTGAGGTTTTAATTCGAACAGAGTGATGCATGTTTAACACCAATTTTAGTAAATTTAATTAATGCGTGCTTGAAGGGTCGACTTGAATAAGTAACTACAACATGACAAATGATTGCCTAAAGTTGTATTATGCTTTAATGACATAAAAAGGGATTGAATGATAACCTTGATTTAATAAACGGATACCATGAAACGCATTATGCTTAAAGGGGCCTAAATAGGTCCGATTAGTAATTTCGATGTAAATAACGAATGTTTGGATTCGCATCATGCCTAAGCGACCTAAATGGGTTTAAATAGTAATATTGATACGATAAATGAAAGTTTAGAATCGTATGATGCCTAAATGACCCAATTAGCCTAAATTGTTAATCGATTTACGCTTAGATAGAAATTCGATTCATGTTAATCTTTCATAGTATGAATATGCATACTTAGTAAGCGCTCGAATCGTATTATGCCTAAATGGCCACATTAACCTAAGTAATGAACCGTTTCATGGTTAAATGGAGATCTAGCTCATGCTAAGTTGAATGACATAAATAGGCCGGCTTGGTAACCATAATGTGGTAGACGAACGCCGTGAGAATGTAAATGGCGTAATAGGCTAAATGTAACGTGAAGCCAATGCCTGTCCATTTAGTGAGTTATGCTTAGCTTTAGAATGGCATGTTTACAACTCCTAACTAACCTACATGAATGCAAATCACACGTCATGCTTCTTATTAAGTTTAGCCCGTATGAATGCTTACATGTATATATATACATATGTGCTTGGATATGACCGTTGGTTGCAGCGCTCGACTAACTGTTAGTTAATTGATCAGTAAAGTTCAACATTGGTAAGTTTATGTATCCCCTTTCAGTATATCATCATGATTAGGATGCTAGATTGTGAATTAAAATCGAGATGGAAATTGGATGGCTTGAGGAAGAACTATGAGTGGTTCAAGGTCCTTGTGGTACGGTGCTTGTGAGGAGGGAGCCTGAGTTGTGAATTAACCGCAATCGTGTGGATTCGAGGCCACGTATGGCTCATTGTGTTGTTGAAATGATTATGAAGTGCTTGAATGTGATACATGTGAACCCCCCTTTTTCTCTTAATGTGTTACGTGCCATTAAGTGAATAGTTCTCGAAATTCAGACATGAATTTCTAAATGTATGTTTTCATGATTTCGAATGCTTTTAAGTACTTACCAAATGTCTAGTAGCTTATGAAAATGTTTGTAGCATATAAGAAATCCTAAATCATCGAACTACTCAGTTAGTGACTCGAGTAAATAGTCAATAGGTTTAGGGAGTTTAAAAGCAAGGTAAAAGTGAGTTCGAAAATGATTTTAAGACATCGATTTGTTTATGACCCCTCTTTATGTTTAAAGGAATTTAAACGACTTAAAAAGGGGCCATTTCAAGGCTAATTATGAAATTTAGCTGATTTGTACGCTAAGTGCTTACTTCAGTCTCCATTGGGTTTTCGAGTTGAAAGCTAGTAAATCCATTAGGTTTTTAAGAAATGTTTACGTCGAAAGTTTACAAATGAACCTTATTTGCCTTATAAACAAGTCAAGAACTTTAAGTTTTTGGAAAATAGCAAGTTTGAGAACGTTTTAAACTTTTAGCTTATTTATTCCCCCTTCTTGAGTTTTAAAAAGGGATTGAAAGGAGTTATGAAATGACAACTGAAGTTTTTAATACGAATCTAATCTGAGTTACGCGCTAACTAAGTGTTTAAGTTCTAAATGGGTTTCTTTTCATGAATTAGCAAACTTAGTACGTTTATACGAAGCTTTTAAGTTAGAAACGAAATCGTTTTACGAACCAGTAAACGTATTACGTTTATCAAAAGCTTTTAAAGTTAAAAGTAAAGTCGTATCACGAGTGGCACGTTTATAAGAAGTTTTTAAGCTCAAAATGAAATGAGCTATAAGCATTTAGAAAGATTATGGTCGTTTTGTTTAAAAAGCGAGTTTTCAACAAGTAAGCATTTGAAACAGAGAAATGAAATATGTCCTTAAAGACTAAAAATGTGCTGAGAAGTTGGCCAGAGGGCGAAAACTAGACGCAAAAGGGCGTGAGCTGTTTCCCCCTGAGATAAGTAAGTTAGGAACTGGACTCAAGATACGAGGTATCTTGGTGTGAGCTGTTCCTGGAAACTGGACGCAAGATATGAATTATCTTGGCGTGAGCTGTTTTCCCCTAAAGAAAAGTTAGGAACTGGACTCAAGATACGAGGTATCTTGGTGCGAGTTGTTCTTGGAAACTGGACGCAAGATATGAATTATCTTGGCGTGAGCTGTTTCCCCCTAAAGAAAAGTTAGGAACTGGACTCAAGATACGAGGTATCTTGGTGTGAGCTGTTCTTGGGAACTGGACTCAAGATATGAATTATCTTGGTGTAAGCTGTTTCCCAGATAAGTTATGATGTGTGACGCATAAGAAAACCTTAAGGGGAACTGGACTCAGGATATGATTATCCTAGTGTGAGCTGTTACCCCGCAGAGGACAGTATCGAGGTTAGAATTGCTCTACTAAGACACATTTTGACCAAAAGTTAAGTATGTATACCCCGGGGATAACGTAAGTTGTGAGTATAATCTCATTTAGCCAGCACAATAAGATGTTTTTATGCTATGAGTAAGTTTCTAATAAGTAAGAAAAGAAGTTGGCATTTCGCCATTTTAAGTATTTCAGAAAAGAAAAATTTATAAGGGCCATTACGAGGCCATATTCTTCCCATATCTTATGAATAAGCTCCCAAGTATGGTTTAAATGAAGTTTCAAATGACGTAACGTTATATCCCAGAAATGCATCGGGCTTTTAAGCTTTTCAATATGCATATCCCATGAAAGAATGTTTCTTGCCAAGTCTTCCTTGCTAATTTGGATGTTTTGAGAACTTTTAGCAAGAATTATAAGCTTCAAAGATGGTGGCGTGATTTATGAACCATTCTTAGAATATATGAGGAGTCACTGTGGTTTCAAAAGTATGTTTGGAAGTTTCATACTCAATCCTTGTTGCTTGTTTGATTACGTGCCTACTGTTTGTTAACGAGAAAGCTTGCCCTTTTTGGGCCTAGAAATGAGTTAAGGGGATTAGAATGAAGTTTTAAGGATGGTGATCTTTCCTTGAGTATTTTCATTGTCTAATATGATAGTAAAGTATGAATACGTGATATGTGATTGGTGAAGATATTATTGCCTGCAACGGTTTTGCTTTTAAGGGGGTTGGGGGACACTCACTGAGCGTGTGGTTGCTCATCCCACTACTCTTTTCCCTTTTCCCCAGGTTTTCTTTACAACAGGTGAAAGTCAAGCCTCTTATGCGGAGTTGAAGTTTGCCCTTGATTGAAAAAGAGTCATATGTGCCTACTTGTGTTCTTAATGAAGCCACGTATAGTATTCTTAGTTTATAAACGTCTGTAAACAATTATACCAATTCATGTAATACATATGGTATAAAGGTCGCTCTATATGGCCGTATGAGCCAACCATCTAAATAGTTAGATGTCTTCTCTTGTAAAGTTAGTTATGTTTTGGGATGTAAACCCCAATACTCCGGTTGTGTGAATCGTTGAGTTGTATCTTTCATTTATTCCCTATTAATGAACTACTCTGTTTGATGTACTCCGAGCGGGTGGCTCGTTGAGTTATGAACTTCGGCGTGTGGCCGTTGAGTTTCTTTTAATGTTTTACGCTTCCGTTGATTATAGGGACTTATTTCAAGACTTTTAGCCTAGAAACGGTCAGTTTTTAGGGGAAACTCTGTCTGTTTCGCCCCAGAAATTTGCGTAAGAAGTTAAGAAAACGTAACGCTTTCGGCATAGGGGCTGGGGGTGTTACAAATCCCTTATCAGTGATGAAGTCCACAAACTCTGGGAATGGTCCCTCTAGTGGTATGTCAATGAGCAATCTCGCGTAGCTGAGATAGGCTTTTTCCATGGTTTGTTTGTCAGTTTTGAGCGGTATCCCCAGCAAGCTACCTAATTTACTGAGACCATCGACTCCCCAGTATTTCACATCTAATTCTGGCAATTGAACCCAAATTGGCGGCGAGTTGATAGCATTGGTATCAATTTCTAGATGTTCATTCCATGCCCTAACCACGAAAGGCTTCTGGTCAAAGCAATAGATACCTTTGCTTAGGACCGCCTCTTTGTCTTGTGCTGTCATGAATCGCACTAAATACACCCCTTTACGGGCTATAACAACTTTATCGATTTCGTATTGTCTCCAAATTCTTCTAACAAATCCATCGATGACCATTAGTGGAGGGTTTGCTCCAAGGACCACTGCAGAGTACTGCCTAGCTCCAATATTCGATTTCTGCTGCCACATCCTAATGCTCTATCTTGGCACACTTCGTTCCATTGACAACCGTTGCTTCAATGAATTTTAGGGATAGCCCTGCATCTGGGTTAACCATTGAAGCGTATGCACTAGTTCTATGCTGGTTTTGTGAGTTGGGGCCAGTCTCGATGATTGGGGTCTGATTCAGACTCCCCAGAGTTGGGAATTCATCCAGAATTGGGGCAGGGATAGATCGGCGATCAACAGAGCTTGACGAAGGTGTTACATAGCTGGTATTGTCTGCTTGGGTCTACCTTGTCGCCCTCTAGCCATTGGCAAGGGCTGAAGAAGAAGATTTATATAAATACATATATATATATATATATATATATATATATGTGTGTGTGTGTGTGTGTGTGTGTGTGGGTG
>JAKOGI010003102.1:55000-65000 GCA_029747015.1 Carnegiea gigantea | reverse complement strand
CAACGACAACAGCAGGCTCAGGCCGAGGGTCACGCGCTATGAGGGTTTGGAGGTTAGGGTTTCGAAAATCCAAGCACCACGCCGCGATGGCACCTAAAACCCAACCACTAGAGAGGGCGAAAGAAAGAGAGGGAGAGAGCACCGGTGACCAAGCGGTGGTCGGGTGTGTCTCCGATGATGAGGGAGGTCTGAAAGGGGGCTAGGAACGGGTTGGTGAGGCTAGTTCGAAGATGATGTTGGGCAGCGAATGAGGAGGCTTCAAATTCAGCTTCAAAAATCCCTAATTAGTCCAGGAATCGGGTCCTCTAGCTTGGAGTCCAGGTGGGTGTTTCTCGCCTCCTAGTATTAGTAGTTTCAAAATCGTTTTAAGTTCTAAGCTGCGAAGCATGTTAAGTTTAGCTAGTTTATGCCCGATACTAACTTCGAATCGATATATGACTATTAGCAATTAATGGCCTATTTTAGCTATAGGAACTTTGTTTTGGGAGTGAACTCACTTGAACGGGGGAATCCCTAAAGAATTTGATTAAAAAGAAAGTGCGATGTATGAAAAAGGATCTCGCTGTAAGAGCCAGCAAAATTATTAGCTGTTATGGCCGATACGCTTTCAATTAGCTAAGATAATGTGCTTCGGACAATATGTTATGAATGACGTTAGCCTAGGGGATAAGTCCTGGTACTAGGAGACTCTAGAAGACCCTGACGAGGGTAATGTAATGGTCCGATATGTTATGTGGCCGTCCCAGGAGTAAGAACTTAGCGTGAGCGTTAGGTCTCACTATGGGGTTTGAGAATAGTTCTCACCCAATCAGCACTCTGTAATGATCTTATACCAGATATATTTTTCCTATTAAGTAAAGAAAAGCAGTCGGTATTTTGCCATTTTAAGTATTTCAGAAGAAAGATAGTTTCAAGGGCCACTAAGAGGCCAGTCAAATGAAATGTGAAAAGTTATAAGGGTCATTATGTGACCAATACGAAAGAAACTTCCTTTAATGAAAACGAGCCTCAAAGAGGCTAAGAAAAGAGTTTTTATGGGCTTCAAGAGACTAAGCAAAGTGTTTTCAAGGAAAGAAGAAAAGTTTTCTGTGTATGTTCTGTGCCTTTCTTATGAATGAAATGTGAATGAGATTTCAAGTAAGGCTAAATAAAGTGTTTTCACAAGAAAAAATAAAGATGCTTATGTATATCATCTGAATGAGATCTAAGTCAAGTGTGCTAATGAAAATAAAGCTTTATGGGAACATTTCAAGTATAACTTCTGAATGAGATGCTAAGTAAGATACCATCATGAAAAAGAAAACCTTATGATCATATTTCACGCTTAACCTATGAATGAGATTTGAATGAGACTTGAAATTTGTGTGTGCCTTATGTATATCATATAAATGAAATGTCAAGAATAGTATGATTATGAAAAGAAATAACTTTATCTGCAGATCATATGAATAGGGTTTCATGCATAGTTCGAATAGAATGCTAAGAAGTTATGTTTATGAAAATGAAAGCCTCTGTGCTTAACCTCGTCACTTACTTAAGTGTTTAACTACCTGTTAGTAAAGAAGTTTGGTAATTTAGAGTCCTAGAAATGTGTTTGAGTGCTTAAAGTGAAGTTTATGTTTAGTGATCCTTCCATAAGGGTTTTATGAATGCCTAATATGATAGTAAAGTATGAATACGTGATATGTGACTATTAAAGATATTATTGCCTGTAATGGTTTTATTTTAAAGGGTTCGGGAGACACTCACTGAGCGTGTGGTTGCTCATCCCACTACTCTTTCTCCTTTTTCCCTAGGTTTTCTTATGACAGGAAGAAGTTGAGTCAACTATGTCAAGATGGAGTCTATTCTTACTTGCAGGGTGTCATGTATGCCTACTCACATCTTTAATGAAGTCATGTAATGTATTTTTAGGTTCTAAACGCATGTAAACTAAGCATTCTAGTTCATGCATCGTATATGGTATAAAGGTCGCTCTGTATGGCCGTATAGGCCAACCATCTAATTAGTTAGATGTCTTCTTGGTTATGCAGTTAGTTATGATTTGGGATGTAAATCCCAACACTCCGGTTGTGTGAACCATTGAGTTGTATCTTTCATTTCTTCTTTATTAATGAACTATTCTGGGTGGTGTACTCCGAGCAGGTAGCTCATTGAGTTATAAACTCTGACGTATAGCCGTTGAGCTTCTTTTAAATATTTTACGCTTCCGCTGATTTACAGGGATTTATTGTAAGGCGTTTAGCCTAGAAATGGTTAGTTTTTAGAGAAAACTCTGTCTGTTTTGCCCTAGTTTAAGTAAGAAGTTAAGAAAACATAACGCTCCCGACCCTAGGGGATGGGGGTGCTACATATATATGTGTGTGTGTGTGTGTGTATAAATATATATATATTTATGCATACATATATGTGTGTGTGTGTGTGCGTATATATATATATATATATGTATATATAAATAAATATATGTATGGATACATATGTGTGTGTGTGTGTGTGTGTGTGTGTGTGCGTGTGTGTATGTATGTATGTACGTACGTATATATATATATGGATATATATATATGTATATACGTATGTATGTATGTATGTGTATATATATATATATATATATATATATAATACACACACACACACACACACACATACATACATACATAAATATATAAAAATGTATACACACACATATATATATACATGGTTGTAACTAATAGTGGCCATAACTATTAGCAATCGATGGCCTCTTTTGATCATACGAATATAGTTTTGGGAGTGAACTCGCTAGAATGGAGGAATCCCTAAGGAATTTAAATAAAAAGAGAGTGTGTTGTGTGAAAAAGGATTTCGCTGTGAGAGGCAACAAACTTATTAGCGGTTATAGCCTTACGCTTTAAATTGGCTAAGATATTATGCTTATGGACACTAAGATGGGAGTGAACCCACTTGAATGGGAGAATCACTAGCCTAAAGAGTAATCCCAGTAGTGGGAATACCTAAAGACCCTGATGGGGTTTAAGGTCGAAAAGTTATTTGCCATCCCGGGAGTAAGAGCTTAGCGTGAGCGATAGTTTCATTAGGGGTTGAGAATAGATCTCACCCAATCAGCCCATTATGATGATCTTATGCCTAGAGTATTTTCCTAACAAGTAAGAAAAGTAGTCGGCATTTTGCATTTTTAAGTATTTCAGAAAGAAGGTTTTTAAGGGTCATTATAGGATTAATATGAAAGAGATTGTTTTAAAGAATATGAGCCCCAAAGAGGCTAAGAAAAGAGCTTTATGAGTCTCAAGAGGCTAAGAATAGAGTTTTTATAAGCCTAAAGAGGCTGAATAAAGTGTTTCAGAAAAAGAAAGAAGGATTTTTGTGCATATCATGTGATTGAGATTCTAAGTGTCGCATGAATGAAATTTCAAGTACAGCATGGTCGTATCCTTGTAATGCATCAAGCATATGAGTTTGAATGTACATGCTTAGTAAAAGAAAGCTCCTTGTATAACCTCTACTCCATGTGTTTAAGCATCTCATATAAGTGAATTAGATAGACGGGGCATAAATCACGAATTATATCACATAACCTATGAAAGAAAGTTATGTGCTTAGCCTCGTTGCTTACTTATGTGTCTAAGTGCTTGTCAGTAAAAGAATTTAGTCATTTAGAGAACTGAAAATGAGTTTAAGCAGTTAAAATGAAGTTTATGGATAGTGATCCTTTCTTGGAGACTATGATTACCTAGTATAATAGTAAAGTATGAATGTGTGATATGTGACTATTATTGGTATTACTTCCTACAATGATTTTGACTTTTAAGGGGGTCGAGGAATACTCACTAAGCGTGTGGTTGCTCATCCCACTACTCTTTTCCCTTTTTCCCTAGGTTTTCTTTGTGACAGGCAGAAGTTGACTCATTTATGTCAAAATAGAAGTTATTCTCACTGAAAGGGGAGTCATAGTTGCTCACAGTGGAGTAGTCTTACTGTTTGTTGATGTTATAGAATGTGTTCTTAGTTGCAAATATATGTAAATAAGTATTCTAGTTCATGTTGTGTATTCGATTTAGGAGTCGCTCTGTACGGCTATGTGAGCCAACCATCTAATTTGTCGGTTGCCTTTTTAGCTGTAGTTAGTTATGTTTTTGTAAACCCCAGTACTTTGATTATGTGAACCGTTGAGATATATCTTCCATTTCTTCTTCATTAATGAATTATATTGTGTGATACACTCCGAGCGAGTTGCTCGTTGAATTATAATCTTCGGCGTGTAGTCGTTAAGCTTACTTTAGAAATCTTTACACATCCGTTGATGGCAAGGGTTTATTGTAAGGCTTTTAGCCTGGAAATGGTCAGATTTGAGGGGAGAATCTATCCGTTTCACTCTAGAAGTTAAGCAGGAAGTAAGAAAATCGAAACATTCCTACCCTAGGCGCTGGCGGTGTTACAAGATGGTATCTGAGCAAGGCCCTGCGACCATAGGCCATGACCTAAATCTTACATCTCATATAGCTGCCTAGGAACGCATTCACAATTAGGTGACACATGCCTGCCTTATGTACAAATGTGAATCTTATGTGAACGCTAGTGCGTTGGCAAGTTAGGTGCGGCTTAAGTGAGCTCATTAATTGAATGAGTGAACTATTTGCTAGGATGTGAGCCGAGTGACCTGTACTCTCATGAACAAGTTAAGTATTAGCTTATTCGAAAGTTGTTTTTCTTATACACATTGGCATTTAGATCAAAAGTTTCAAGTGCACTTGGTTTGAACTCAAACAACTGAGAATGTGTTAACTCCAAGCTCATTCTTACCTCTTAAGTACGATTTGCTCTTCGGGCCCGATAACAGATTGAGCAAATGCACTTAGTGGTTGGTAGGGAAAGAGCTAGAAGCAGTTGAACCATCCTCCTATTAAAAATGAAGAGACTCAAAATAGATAAGCTATTTTTCATCTTTGAAACTCAAGATTTTGAAATGTTGATGCCGTTCTGACTGTCAGGTCAAGTACTTCACACCGAAGGATTAACTTTCCGTTAGTATGATGAGGGAGTTTAGGTTCACAAGTATGGGTCCTTCTGTGTGTCAGAATGTTGCTTATGAATGTGTACGTGCTAAGATGTGTACATCCACGGAGTCATTCGTAACGGATCAGGAAAGGAATGATTAGAGATTAGTTGCTATGATTGATAATCCTATTAAATGGTACCTTCCATTTTCGAATTCTGAATCGCTTGAGAATATTAGGGGTGGCTTTTTTATGCATACTTGAGAGACTAAATACGAGTGGTAGAATCTGGGGAACATTGTGTAAATGTGCCTGTTGTTTTCCTTCTTTGCCATTATTGCCTAAACCGTGCACTACCTGCTTTCCATCATACGAATTTTCATTTGGGAATAAAGTGACAATGTTTTGGTTGGAATGAACCCTGATACACCTAGAAAGAACAAGGGATAAAGAACCTAGCAGACTTTGGGATTGTACATAATGAACGATACCTACTAAGGTAAGCGACCTATAGTAAGACTCCTATGACCACCTGTGGGATAGGTGTACCTCATAAGACCTCAATGCATACCTATAAGACCAATAATGTCGTGTTCTTACCCCCTGTTAGCTTATTGATGGCTAACTCCAAACAGTTTGGATGAACCTTGAGGCATAACCCCAACCTTAGGTTTTAAGTGAGGGTTGCACTCGCGCATACTCGTCTAGATGCCCTCTCGTGACATACTACCATGAGTCTGTGTTTTAAAGCATAAGTATAATATTGTGCAAAGTATAAAGGTCATGGGAGCCTGTATAATTGCTTAAGATCATTATGTACGGTTATTCAAGTGTCTTGTAAATGATTGGCTCAGTAAATGCATATCTTGGTATTTGCTTAACTTAAGTTGGTTTAGTATATGACTTGGTTATCCAAATGATTTAAGTTTTGTAATTCATAGCATGCCATACCCTCTGACTCATTTTTTGCATTCCGCAAATTTTATGATTCTATGTTATAGCTGAGTAACTGCATATGCCTATATTTGAAGCATGATGAGATGACCCTAGAAACCTGCATTCACATATTCTTGCCTTTATATGTTTTATCAGAGTAGTACAACAGAAGCATAAAAGCCCATAAGCCACAGGCCCAGGATTCATCTAGGAGCATAACCAGTCATTTGTATGAATCTATGACCTACGAGATGATCAGTCCCAAATGGGGACTTTAGGAAAAGCCTCCTCACCATCAAAATCATCAACTTACATTCTTACATTATCACCTTCTTCCCAAGTTATTCTTATCGACACGATTATGCTAGTTCATGTTAATCATGATTCTGGATTTTTAGTGCTCTGTTGTTAACCCTACGTGATGTCAATGTGGTCTCGAGTGCTACTTCAAGTTCCATCATTATCAATATGGCGTAATTGGATGTCTCTGCTACCTTAGAGTGATATGGTAACTTACTAGTTAATGATTTAACATTAGATTGACTTAATATCTTCATATTTTGAAATGAACCTGATTAAGTTAAACCCCCCTTCATACGACCTTCACATGTCCTGTTTAAGCTACCCTGAATGTAAGGCCTAAAGGTTAGTTGTGATTAATGTATAAACATAGGAATATCAGTTTTATATACTTTATTTTTGTAAATTGCTTACTATATGCATATTAGACGGTATCATGTTACCTACAATTCCTAGGCTTGAGAATGCTGAATTGCTAATACTATGCAATGGTATGCGATACTATTGTGCTTAAGTGATGGTACGTGGTGCTATGTGATGTTTTTATTACTCTAATGTGCCATAGGAATCTCCATGTCAATCATTGTGATCTCAAAAGTGACTTGAATTCATGTTTTAGAGTGAGACTACTAGCATATGACCTTGACAGGTCATTATCCCAATTTTTTTACCTTTAGATGTCCACTTATAGGTGCATATGCATAGGGTTGCTGCTTGCCATGCGAACTGAGTCTAGATTATTGAAAGTCTATGTTCATTTTTAAAACCAGCTCGATATGGTTTTCGATGCCAATGCATTTGCCCCTCTTCGATGTGATTTGCCTTCGGCGCCTAAATAGAATGAGTAGACGCATAAAGAGGATTGGCGAGGAGGAGACCGGATACCATGAGCCTTTTCTTTCGATTTGTAAGGCATAGTTGATTGCTAAAGGAAGCCTTTTAGAATTCCACCATGTAGATCATAGGATGTGTGCGCGTCTTGCATTTGCTTGAACTGTAAGCTTTAGAGTTTCAAGAACGAAATTCTTTTAAGGGGGAGAATGTAAGACCCGCGTTTTTTATTTTACATTAAACTGACTATCTTGCTTTTTATATTACAAAATTCGTATTTTTAGTAACTATATAAGTTAAGTTATTACTGATGTGCTTACGTGAACGGTAAATTTATTAAAAAGAATATTTCGTCGCTATTTATATTATTAATATTATCGTCAATTATTTAGAAAATTTTTGAGCTGATGTGGACTCACACCTTCGAAGTCGTTATTCGATTTATTTAGTCATTTTTCGAATTTAGTTAGAACGCCGGTTTTAGAACATTTTCACCCAAGCTTAGACTGAACATTAACAAAATGGGGACCAGGAACTTGGCTATTGTAGCAAACGAACCAAAGAAAGGGAAAAGAAAAGAATGAGTAAAAAGGGGGCGTAAATGTCGGGCCAGAGAACCCGATCCCCACTTCCGCCTCCCTCTCTCTCACATCTTCCTCCATGCACACCAGAAACCCCACGCCTGCCACCTCCTTCCTCCTCCACCCACGCGTCGTCGGTGAGCCAGGGAGGGACTATGGTGGCCCCTGTGTGCTGCCAATGCACCACCGACCACTCCCACCCCCCTCTCTCCACTTTTCACCGTGAACAGAGCTGGGCAGCCACGTTTCTGGTGGCCTCGAAACACCACCAACATGCCAGAATTCAGCGAAACAACCCCAAACCGACCTCCTCGATAAATTGTATGGCCAATCTCGACCCAAGCCACACGCAAAGGGGCTTGAATTCGAGAGCTAGGTTTCGGTTCAAGCAAGGCATTCGGGCTAGGGTTTGGTCTCAGCTATTGGGCGTGCGTTTGTGACTAATTGGGTCGAGGATTAAGGTTTTCCTGCATCCAAATGGAGCTCGAAAGCGCTTAGAACGGGTCCTTAGCTTGGAGTTCAAGTGAGTATTTCTTGCCTCCTAAGTATTAGTAAATTGGAAAACATTTTAGCCCTGAAATGATGCTGCATGCTAGTTTAAGAGTTGTCAGATTGCATGAGAACATGATGACTGACTTCATATGTTTTATTTCGACTAAACTTAGCATAGATTATACATGCTTAGTTTCTATCTGAAACTGTCAGTATTGAGCTGGTTATTATGCCTTAGATTGCCCTAAATCGACGCACGTTAAATTGGTTGATTCATGCTTGAAAGTTGCTTCGAACAGTCTAAGGATGCTTTAGTTCGATGCATGTTAATCTAGTTAATTGAAAGTAACTTCGAAATGACCTAGTAATACTTCGAATCGATATATGTCAATTTAATTCATCCATGCTTATACGTGACTTTGAAATAAGATGCTCCAAATAGATGCTTGTTAAGTTAGTAGAATTATGCTCAAAAATGACTTTGAAACGAACTAAGAATGCCTAAAATCAATGCATGCTAATTTGGTTAGTTCTTGCTCAAAAGGAGCCTTGAAACGACCTAAGCACGCTTTAAATCAATGCATGTTAAGTAAGCTAATTCCTGCTTAATAGTAGTCCTTGAAACGACCTAAACATACTTTGACGTATGTTGAGTTAGCTGATTCTTGCATAAATGTAACTCCTGAAACAACCTAAACATGCTTTGAATATATATATATATATATATATATATATATATATATATATATATATATATATATATATATATATATATATATATATGTTGCGTTACTTGAGTTATGCTTGAAAATGGCATTGAATCGGCCTCAGAATGTTATAGGTCGATGCCTGTTAAGATGCTTAATTATGTTTTAAAAGTGACATGAGTATGCCATGTTTGTTTCTTAAACGTGAGTTATGAATGCAAGGTAGTTTCATGCCTTATTAGCTCTTTCGATTCAGTAAGTACCCTACTTAAGTTAATGAAATATATGTGTGTTATATAAGCCGTGTTGTGTCGCTGAATGGTTGCTGCTTGCTCAGTAAGTTTATACGTGGCTATTTCATTTGACTTTTATGATAATATGCTATGATGATGGAATTGAAAACCGAGTTGGTAGTCGGATGGGTTGAGGATGAACTAATGAGAGTTTTTGAGGTTCTTTGTGGTTGGTGCTGCGTGAGGAGGGAGCCTGGGTTGTGATTGACTGCAATCGTGTGGATTGCGAGGCGATGTGTGGCTTATTCTGCTGAGTTGGTTAGGAACTGTTTGAATGTGTTACGCGTAAACTCCCTTCCCTTTTATGTCATTAAGTTTCATCTTGCGAGTGAGAGTGAGTTTGAAAAAGAAAGTTTTCATGGTTGTAACTAATAGTAGCCATAACTATTAGCAATCGATGGCCTATTTTAACTACACAAATATAGTTTTGGAAGTGAACTCGCTAGAACGGGGGAATCCCTAAGAAATTTAAATTAAAAGAGAGTGCATTATATGAAAAAGGATTTCGCTGTGAGAGATAGCAAACTTCTTAGCCGTTATATCCATACGCTTTAAATTGCTAAGATATTACGCTTATAGACAATAAGATGGGAGTGAACCTACTTGAACGGGGGAGTCCCTAGCCTAGGGAGTAATCCTAGTAATGGGAAGCCCTAGAGACCCTGGCGATGGTTAAAGTCTAAAAGTTAGTTTGCCATCCCGGGAGTAAGAGCTTAGCATGAGCGATAGTCTCACTAGGGGTTGAGAATAGATCTCCCTTAATCAGCACATTATAATGATCTTATGCCCAGAGCATTTTCTCAAGTAAGAAAAGCAGTCGGCATTTCACCTTTTTAAGCATTTCAGAAAGAAAGTTTTTAAGGGTCATT
>JAKOGI010003102.1:37500-50000 GCA_029747015.1 Carnegiea gigantea | reverse complement strand
AAGTTTTAATTGACAGGATACTTAGCCAATATTTGTTCTGTCCAGAGACATTGCTGA
Organism: Carnegiea gigantea; assembly: GCA_029747015.1. Classification (NCBI taxonomy): domain Eukaryota; kingdom Viridiplantae; phylum Streptophyta; class Magnoliopsida; order Caryophyllales; family Cactaceae; genus Carnegiea; species Carnegiea gigantea. The sequence continues at coordinate 49,943 of JAKOGI010003102.1, read as the reverse complement.
TTGAAAAGTTTTCATGTTAGCTTGCTTAAGAAAGCACTATTAACAGCCTCTATCTTTCTAAGGCCAAGGCCTCCTAATTGCTTGGGTCTACAAATTTTATCCCAGGGGACTATTGGTAAGCCTTTAATAGTGTCAGATTTCTTCAAAAAGAAATTACAACTAATTTTGTCAATTTTCCTACTAGTTAAAGTCGGCAATCGAAAACGTTGCATAGTGTGGGTGGGCATGGCTTCTAAATTTGTTTGAATTAAATGCTACTCAACTTGCTTTAGAAATGCTAGCAGTCTTCCGATTTTGGAGTTTGGCTATAGTCTTATTTACCGGTTCAGAAAAAGTCTCTACATTTGATCGTCCCTTGAAAATTAGGCATCCCAAGTATTTACCCAAATTGTCTTGGTATTTAATATTAAAGGCAGAGGATACTACATGTCGGTCATGTGAACTTGCATTTTTTGAAAAAGTAAGAGATGATTTCTGATAGTTGATGAGTTGTCCTGACTGCTGACAGAAGTTATTAAAAAGGCCCATAAGTTTCTTGCACGACTCAAGGATGGTTCAACAAAAAAGGAGGCTATCATCTACGAACAAGAGACATGGCAATTTATCCACTCGAGGTAAAATTTTGAATCATATTCCACTTTTCTTCTTAATTAATTTTGAGCGTGGCGCTCGCGTAAGCACTTCCATGCATAAAGGAAAGAGACATGGAGATAAAGGATCTCCTTGCTATAGTCCTCTAATTGGAGTAAAAAACCCTGACACTTCATCCTTCATAATGACCGAGTAGGATACTATGGTCACCCACTACTGAATCCACATAATCCATTTTTTATGAAACCCTAGGTTTATGAGACTTTCAAATAGGAAGTTCGATTCCACTCTATCATAACCTTTTTCCATATCAAGTTTGAGTGCAACTCAGGATTTCTTCCCTTTCATAGAATTTAATTTAGTGATGACCTCATATGCTAATAAAATATTATCATGGATAGACCGGTGTGGAATAAAGGCACTTTGAATGAGGTTAATAAGTTTTTCAAGAAGTGGCCGCATTCTTTTAACTATAATTTTCACAATGATCTTGTTTTATCTATAGATATATAGGATTATCTTGAAAAGTTTATTTTTTTCACCATAAAAATTGTTTCTCTAGGAGTATCTTTTTTGTAGTCTTTATAACAGGTTATCAGTTTGCATGTTAAAATTATTTTGCAAACTTTTGATCAATATGCTGTTGGAATTTCAAATGTTCAATTAATGATAGCTCTCCATTTAAGAGAATGATTTGTGTACCCAAACTATATTGTTGCTCGAAGATTGTAGTGCGTTAATACCATAGAGATACTTATTCACCATGTACCTCCCATGTTTCCCATCCTCCTTAGGCTCAACTTGGCAGGTTTTGTAATGCCTTTTGCAGTTGTCTCTCAATTACGTATGCTCGTGGTTATTTTTGAATGAATGATAGAATCATTCTAGCGTTGGCTTTTCCATGTCAATATGATTCATTAATGGAGCTTTTACGAATGACAACTCCCCTCCAATTCCCAAATGGGCTCTCCTAGGTTTGAGAAAGGGTGAAGAATGATGAATCGAACAAACCTACTAGATCCCTCCTCCCCTCAATTCGAAATAATCTTGTGCAAGTTCTTAGTCAAATGTCAGTGGATAGTCTTGTTCATATAGGTATAATTTTCTTCATGTTCATATAGTATGTGTTGAAGATAAGTCAGATGTCAGTGGATAGTCTTGCTTCCGTTGTTATTGTGCGTGCATGCATGAATGTGTATGATATGAATAAGTCATATGCAATAATAAATGATGTTTTGCAGTTCTGTTAGTTAGTTACTAATGTATCCTTTATCAAAGGAACCTACGCCTATTAGGGTTTGGTCTAAGCAAAAGTAGTGTCATACTGATTTAAATGATTCTTAATTCGAGTAGGCCTTTGATGGATCAAGTTTCATAATTTTTTAGATTGTTGGTGATATTATATCAAAGTCTGATAAATTGAAGTAACAAAGGTCAAGTTACCAAGAGTTGCTTCGAAAAGTAACTCCAAAATGATATTAAGACAATGCACCATAAGTAAAAACAATTTATCTTTACTTGACCAAGTTACTGGTTTTGACATGATCGATTCACTAGGTTGTATACTATGACATTTGTTTCTTAATCATTTCGTAGATCATAAGATAATTATTTTCACTTTTTTTCTTGACCAATTTACAAGTCAGGTGCTTGTGAATTGATGGGTCTATTAGGAATACCAGAACTATTTTTGAGTTTCAAAATTATCATTTTTTGGTGCCGGGGAGGGGGGATTTGAGATATGGGTTCTTGCGAATGGGAGAAGTGGGTCTTTGGAAGTTTTTGTAGGGTAAGTTTATTTCGGTTTCTACTTGTAGCATTGACATAATATACTTCGATTGTGAGCATGGAGACAGGGACTCTATCTTGAATTGCTTTTCTTGAATGAATATTCATTAAGCTACACTAATATGGACCCGTTGTATGCACGCTTGTTGGCAATTTAGACCTTTGAAACTTTCCCCCCCCAAAAAAAAAAAAAAAAAACATGGGAATAAAATTAAATAACAACTAATTCAATTACCCTTCAAAAAAAAAAGAAACTATTTCAATTAACTAATATACATTTTTTTAATGATTGTTTCTTATTTCATATTCCCCCTCCCAAGAAAATATTTGAAAAACATTTTATAACAAAATGTACTCTATGGTTAAAATTAATTTTAAAAAAATCTAAATAAATTTCCCAAAAATAACTAACGATAATCAATAAGCTTTTTTACTGAATCGAAGATTCTTTCATGGTTAATTTTTTTCTTCAACTATGGTAGATAACTTTGATAGCAACTGTAGATTATTAGTGGAGTAATCACAGTACTCAGTACTGTAATAAATTATTGACTATATGGTGCAACCCATGATCGATAGTTGTCACTCGACTCATCTCTCTCAATTTTCTTTTCTTTATGACCTATCTATCTCTGTATTTTATTTTATTTTTTGCGATTAAAAAACAATTCTTTTTCTGCGTTTAATTTTCTTTCTTGAATGTTCTTTGAAACCCTGATTTTTAAAAGTTTTTTCTTTGAAATCTCCAAAATTCAAGGCTTGTTAACACCACAAGACACGCCTCTCACCTCCTTGAATACAGCCATTGCCTCCGACATATTTGTACTCCGTCACTCTTCTCTCATCCACAGTACCACATGATTAGTTTATCAAATAACAAGTAATCAATTTCATCTACCTTGATGAAGGTGATGAACTTAAACTAGAGACAAAAATATCATTCCTTAAATAAATAAAAAAAGGTAGTGAAGATAGCTTTTGTGTTGGTGGCCATGACATTATGAAGCGGATTACTTCAAAAACCAAGGCTTCCAAGGTTCCATCCAATTTGCCCGTCTATTCTAATACTCTATAGTAGATTTTTTGAATTAATCATTAAAAATTCGGGATTGAGATTTCGCTATCCATTGATGAATTCAGAATCAGACCCAATTTTATTTGTTGTAGAAAACTATCGTTTTTTTTTTGGGGGGGGGGGGGAAGGGGAAAGAAATGGAGATTTAACATCTTTGCAGGAATATAATATGAATTAAAGTAGAACATATCAAAAACTCCATTTATTGTTTTTCAAAACAATTTATACTGGGAGTGGTTTTTATGGTGATAGGCGATAATAATACATTGAATATCAGGGTTGCTTGGTATGAAACCATGAGTACAAATTGACAACTCATAGCTGAAGAGAACAGAATAAGATGTTTCATTCGTGTTTTATTAGGTTGGTTCAACTTTGAAATTCAATCAAATCTGGCAATTTTTCTACGAGAATAGGAAACAGAGGAACCCAAGGAGGCAAGGACCAATGAGGAAGAAGGGGACAACGCAACATCGGTGACCGGATTTAAAGGCAGCCCCATCCGGAAGTTCTCCTTCACCCTTGCCATGAGAGCATTATCTCGGTTCTTCTACCTAGTAGCTCTCGGTTCCCATGGCCTTTCCTTCTTTTTGGGTTTTGGGCATGCAATCCGTTCCCATGGCTGTGAATTAGTTCTCTTGCAAGAAAATTCCCCATTATTGCCCAAAAAAGCAAATTTGCTAAGCTCCCCCTCCCTCTTGGTTGTTTGATATCTCACATCAGTGCAAGCGGAGCAGAATGGAGAGGAAGAGAAGATGAGCGTGGGGAGAGGACTGGGTAACCGCGCAGGAGACTAGGAGTAAAAAGCGGGCAGACACTGAAGGGAACCAGGGGAGAGTAATTTATTGAGTTACCTGTTGTTGTACAGGTTAAAAGGTAGAAATTTTTAACGGCTCAGATTTAGTTTGATTTGATCAACGATTCGCATTACTCAAATTACTCAATTACTCAATTATTATGATTGAAAAACTTTTCAATTACCGCAGAATTTTCTTCACTGAATATTTTGCGTAAAGAATATAAGTTGGCGATAAAGCAGAAGTTAATGAAATGATTGAACGAGTAAAACTATTTTTTATATAGGTAAATTAACAAAGACCTTTATCTCTCCTCTCACCTCTCGGCCACCATCTCCTTACAACAACCATGGCCACTTAAGACACAGGAAGAGCTTCTTGCTGCTCATCTCAAGCGTGTTCGGTAAAATTAACTGTTTTAGTAATGGTTAACTGTTTTACTAACTGTTAGCGGTTTTACTAGCGATTAACTGTGACCCATGACCCACTAGTGGTTAGTGGTTAGCGGTTCAACTAACGATTTAAAATAAATGCGTTTGATAAAGGTAGCTGTTGAAATAGCAGATTTATATAAAATGACTAAAAATGACACAATACATAAAGGTTTTTAGTAAATCAAAAGAAGAATTTTGTAATTTGCAATGCAACCACTAGGTAAAAATTCTTAAAAGCTACTTTCATAAGCTTTTAAAAAACACTACATAAACCTCTAACCACTATCTCATTCACTACTTTACCGAACACTTTAAGTAGTGGTCCATACTATTTTGACCACTACAAACCACTAACGTCTACTTTACCTCTATTACCGAACACGCCCCTTGAAGAACAAAAAATCGATCACGGTGAACCTGCTATTGAAGACGAGGACGATGATGAAAAGAGGATGAGGATCATGAGAAAGATGATGAAGCAGAAGGGGCACAAGATGGTGACGCTAGCGGTAGGTCGAAGCAGAGAAGAAGCAAAAAGAAGAGTCCAAAGGCGATGGTGAAGCTACGGATGAAGGGCGTGTTCGGTAAAATTAGTTGTTTAGTAATGGTGAGCTGTTTTAGTAGTTGTTAGCGGTTTTACTAGCGATTAGCTATGACCCACTAATGGTTAGTGATTAGCGAGTTTAACTAGCGATTTAAAATAAATGCGTTTGGTAAAGGTAGCTGTCGAAGTAGCAGATTTATATAAAATGACTAAAAAGGACGCAATAAATAAAGGTTTTTAGTAAATAAAAAGAAGAATTTTGTAATTTGCAATACAAACACTAGGTAGAGATTCTTAAAAGCTACTTTCATTAGCTTTTGAAAAACACTACATAAACATCTAGCAACTACCTCATTCACTACTTTCCCAAACACTTTAAGTAGTGGTTCATAACATTTTGACCACTACAAACCACTAACCTCTACTTCAACCTCTATCACCGAACACACCCGAACCCATTACTGGTGTCAGTAGCGTCACTGTGAAGAAAAGCAATAACATAATATTTGTCATCTCAAATCCTGATGTCTTCAAGAGCCCTAAATCAGACACGTACATCATATTTGGCGAGGCAAAGATTGAAGATTTGAGCTTACAATTGCAAAGTCCCGCTGCAGAGCAATTCAAGGCTCACAACTTGAGCAATGTCAAATCGAAGCTTGAGATATCTGCCGTGGCCTATGTAGAGCCAGGTCATAGAATAGGTTCGGTTGGGTTCTTATTCATGTTGAATTTAAATAGATTGAGAATTTTTCAACCTAAACGTAGCCCGTTTATTAAACGAGTTGAAAAGCCTTGAACTATATTCATTTAGTTTTTAAATGGATTGACCCGCTTAATCCATTTAAAATAAATAGGCCGAATTCGGTCGCCTAATTACCCATTTACATATTTAACATTTTCAACTAATACGTAATTATATAGTATTAAAAATTAAATTTACATATCACGTTAAATAGTTACCCTCTAAAGCTCCCCAGATTCATCATAATTTACATTTTTTAAAATTGTTGTATTCTTAATTTTAATAAAATGATAAACGAATAAATGACAAACAGGTATTTGAGTTAAGTTGTTTAATCCATTTAATTAAACGGGTTAAATTGGTACTTTTCGTATTAAGAATATGGACCTGAACTTAACCTATTTAATTAATGGACTGAATGTGTCAACCTATTTAATTAAATGGGTTGAAAATTTTTTATACCTAAAATTATTTAACTTCATGTCGATTTCAGAAATAGTATAAAGTCAGCTTTGCCTAGCTTTAGAGCCAGGAAGACGAGGAAGTTGGTGAGACTGTGGTGGAACCCAAGGATCGATATTGAGTTGGTCATGATGCAGGCGGGAGTTTGGAGGGCAAAGGCGGTCAAAGCACTCAAGCTGCAAAGGGCGATATTGTGACTGCCATTATGGAGTTGACCAATTGATGAAAGGTCAGAAGTTCATTTTCTTTTTGTCATATCATGTAGATAGTTGATAATTAGTGTTTTTCTGAATCACAGGTTTGGAATTGAGTGATTTTTGGTGCGCATGTTTCTCTTTCTATAGCTGCTGTATCAGTAGAACCATATGATTATCTAAATTCAAATCTAATATCCCAAAAATATTGTGATAGGGATCAAGTCATGATTGATCAAAGTCATGTTCCTATTGTCCAAGCAAGCGAAGAAAAGAGTCAACAAGCGCGAAGATTAATTCAAATGATCAAGAACATGTTAGCAGCCCAAGCTGTTTTTGAATCTATGCGACAGCCTGGTTTTGTGAGCTTGATTATTCAAGCTTAAGATGCGTTTAGGAAACTACAATCCAACTTTTTGAGAACCTTTTGATGTCAGCTTTGAGGACATAAAAAGAGTTCTGGGTTAAGTCATGCAGAGACAAGTCAAATGGGGCCATTTTTAAAATGTTATAGAAACTATTTTAGTCTATACTAGCCACACCTTTTGCCCTATATCTCCCAAATAGAAGCTCCAAATCCCTTCCAACTTGAGCCATCTGAAAGGTTACTTTCTAAGCTTTCTAACAACCTTTGTTGGACCTGATCTATAGCTGTCTGAAGTGGGAAGATATGTTCTGAAAAGTTACTTGTACAAAAGCAAAAAGCACTTTTCAGTTTTTGTATTCTCTTACTTTTCGGGCTTCCCTCGCCTTTGGCTGCTTTCCTAGTATTCCTAGATTTTTTGTAATGGCCATAAGGCTCCTTTTCTATTTATTTGCTAATTTTAAGGTTGTAAAGGCAGATTTGATTCTTACTGAAAGATAGAGATTATTCTCTGACCTTTAACCTCTCTCCTGCTTATCTTTAATTTGGCTAATCAAAGTGGTGTTCAAGTGAGTCTTAATCCAACTTAGGATAGTGTGTCTTATTCCTACATGAGATTAAGAGCCCTAGTTTGCTAAAGGTGGTGTATCTTATCCTTTAACAAACTAGCTTATCCCCCTTTCTTTGGCTTTAAACCGTAACTAGTAGAAACTAGTTTTGGTTCCTCTTCTTCCCTTAGTTTTGTTTTGCTTTGTTTTGAACTTTGGTGCTTGAAACTCTCTTCCCACAACCTTGGAACATCATCTCGCTACCAAGTAAATGAAGTAGAGGAAATTTAAAGAGATATTTTTGCTTTAGTCTTTACAATCCAAACTGAAAAATAGTTCAAATTTGCCTTTCTAAGCTATATGATTTTGAACACTAAAACCATAGGGTCATTGTATCGCAAAATCCTGATGAAGCAAAGCACTCAAGCTAGCACTGTCTATCTTTAGACCTACTTGTGGTGCGTATTTTTGTTGGACTCACACACAAAAAAAAAAAAAAGACAATACACAATGATAGAAAAGCAATTAACAGAAGCTCTATAAAATTAGGAGAGGTATATAGATTCGTGGAAGATTACAACAGCTTTTTCTTTCTATTCTTAATTTATTCCTAATAAACAAAATGTAGACTAAGGTCTGTTTGGATCCAAAAAAGTAACCTGAAAAGGAAAAAATTGTGGAAAATCAAAAACTTTCCCATGTTTGGAGTGAGGAAAAATGAAAGGAAAAAACAAGGAAGAAAAGTTGAAAGAAAATTAAGAAAATATAATAGAAGATGTTCTCCTCACAAAATCATGAGGAAATATGGTGGAAAATCTTTAAAGTCTAGTAGACCTAGCAAATTGGTCATTTGATTCAGGTAGGGATCGGGTTAAGTTTGGGTCTGGTCATATTTCGTGTTAAGTGATATTTCAAGTCGGTTCGGTTTGAGTTAGGTAAACTTTAGTTTGGATCAAGTTCATGTCAATTGATTTTTGGCCCAATACGCTTATCCTAGAAAAATAAGGAACTTTGTAAAAAATTTTGGGTCGGGTATAATTCGGTTTGGGTCAACTCGTGTTTTGGGTCCTCTTTTGGGTGAGCCTATTTTGGATATCCGGTCGCGTATGGGTACGAGTCATTTGGTTCAGGTTTCAGGTCTCATATCAGTTTTACCAAGTCTAAGTCCAGTCCAATCCCCTTCCCTTCACTTCGGCTCTCAATTCTTCGTAAACCCCCCTTGCTATCACCCTCTCTACTCGTAGAACCCCTGTGTTTGTCACTCCTCCGACTGCCAAGCTTGCTCCGGCGATGCCCTATTCCCACGAAGCTTTATATCAACATCTCTCATCTGGTAACTCTCTTCTCTCTCTCTCTCTCTCTCTCTCTCTCTCTCTCTCTCTCTAGTTATGTGATTTTAGGCTTCTATTAGGGGTTTAAGCGGGTTCTGGCGGGGAAATTTCTATGGATTTTGAAGCATTCTAGAGCTATTGATGGAGTTCTGATGAGTTTGTGGCAAATTTTACTGATTTATTTTGAGATTTGTGAATGTCGGGGGGAATAAGATTGGCATTTTTTGACCATTTTTCTTGGGCATTTGAGTGTCTTAAGTGGACATGCGATATTTATTGTTGGGAAGTAGGCACCTCTTATCATTTCTACTTTCTTTTTGGGTGTCATTATTTTCTGGTTTTAATTATTACCCAATTTGAGAAGGAGTCAAAGAAGGGGGATTTTGTGAATCATGGCTATTAGGAAGTGAAATTCCAAAAACTATCTTCTGAGAAGTCTATGAGCAATATTTGTAGTTAATTTGTAATTTGTGAAAAGGTAATGTTGAATTTGAGTTGCTAGAGAGTCATAGATACCCATATCAAAATCAATGGATATCCATCAAATGTTGAAGCTCATCTAGATTGATGTTTAGACCTCATTATGCCGATCATGATCAATGCAATGTTGGTTGCTATGGAGAAGTGCACTTAGGACCCGAGGGCAGAGTTTAGGCAGTCAATGGTGGAGGTGATACTCAAGAATTGAATCTCAAAAACCAAGTATTTTAGTATTTATTGAGTTGTTATCTTGAGATGAATTCAGAGAAGTTTAGAGGAGTTATATTAGAGGCTTTTATCAGACTTCTGGTGATATTTTCTTGTGCTGTAAATGCTAACATTGATGTAATTTTGTTCATATTACTAGGAACGATGGTTTTACTCTGAAAGTAATTTAGATTATGTAGAAAACCCTTCTGGAAAGAGGGACCTAACTATTATCAGTTGAGAAAATAGGTGCTAGGTACTGAGTAATCAATCTTAAGGTTGAAATATGAACTTTACTGGAAACACAATGGCAACATGCATTTAGCCTCTCAATAACAGTGCCCTCCAAGTAAAATTTGCATAAGAACGGGATTATCAAATTATGAATAAATATAGAGTTCAAAAGTAGTGGAGAGCGTATACATGCTAACTTTCCCTGCTCAAATATACAAGCATTTGGTATATGAAGCCAAATCAAGCACTACAATTTTTGGTGAATGGGTGGTTAAATATGGCTAAGTGAGCAAGCTGACTAAAGTTCATACATAAAGGATTTCTGAGTATTTTCCTATCTTATTCAATTTTGAAGGTTGGTGTGAAGATATGTTGATATTTCATTCTTCAACCAGGAAAACTAAAAAAAGAAAATTGCAATGTGCATCAAGAAAGATAAGAAGCACTTGTATGTATGTGTTGCTTGCATTATGTATTGATGGCAATTTCTTAAGTTTGTTTGAAATCAACATTATGTCAAATTGTAATGGTTTAGTTGTTAATATAATATCATTTTGATGTTATATTTATAGGTTGAACGTTTGAGTGACATTTCACAAATAAAGGTCTACGAAGCTCTTTCTGCGGACCCTAACTTTGGTGAGTTACTTGTCATGAGTTGTGGTTGAAAGTCCAATTCGGCAATGACTTCAGAATATAGCTTGGGATTTTGGAATTTTGGAGTCCTCAACTCGTTGATGTTATTGGTTCTATTTATATTGCTATTGTTATTTTCAAGTAGAACTCAGAATTTATGGATAATTTAATTTGAAGCTATAAATTTATATGGATTCTTGTAAACTTTTGAACTATAACAAAACTAGGGAGTTTAAAGTACAATTTTGTGTTGGGATGGGAAAGTTGGAGAAGCCACCCAATTATGTGTCCCCCCCCCCCCCCCCCCCCCCCCCCCCCCCCAAAAAAAATTTTTGATGATGTGGTTTTGGGCAGTTCAATTGGCATTGGCTAGCAAGGGGCACTTGGAGATCACATTTTAATCTTAAGAAGATATATTTTTCTTTGGTTCATTCATTTTCTCTAGTCCAAATACAGGAAAAAAGGTTTGTTGGAAAGTTTTTTTTCCCCCCTTGTATTTTTTCCTCTAATCCAAACAAAAGAAAGAAAATGACTTTCCTCCTCATTTTTTTCCTACTTATTTTTTCCCTTTCAAATTTCTTTGCACTTTATTTTCTTAGGTCCAAACAGAGCCTAAAAGTGTATCCATGTTATGATTACTTTAATTTTTTATATTAAAACCTCTATATTTTTATGGTTATGTCTTCCATTTAGTTACATAACATCATCTTGAATTTGTTAGTATATTTAAATTAGTTGTTTATATAACATTTTAATATAAAATTTAATCTTAAGCATACCAATAATAATTATATTTTCAAATAATACAGTCTCATATCACCGCTATAATTATTTCGAATAACACAACTGTCAATGTTAGAAGTCAAAAGCACCATGAACCTACCACAAAGTGAATAATATGAAGGGAAAAATTACTATATTTCTGATCTATGACAATTATACAAATCAAATATACACAAAATAAATGAGAGCTAAAACTTGAGATACAATTTAAACCTAGAAAAATAAATTTGTGACAATATTGCAATTTAACTTGCCAATTATAAATCCCACTTTCAAACTTTTCGCACCCAACAGTTCTCCTTTTTCATTGGAATGAGCCATATAGGTAATACAATACAAATATCATACAACAAAGAAGGGGTAACAACAATTCTCTAGCAAATAACTTATTTGATATATATCAACAAAAGTAGTAGCCAAATTAGAATTACAATAAGTCCAAATTATATCACTCCTTAAAGAGGGTGAATTTAAGGGAGAACGACAACATCCAATTCTTGTTACTGAATTTAATAGTGCATTCTTGTCCATAACAAAGATGAAGCCAACTCCTACTTTTCCTCCTCTATCTAGTTTTTGAGAATGAAACAATGTGAAGGTCATGCCCAAAACCAAATTATAATACATTTAGGAAAACAAATTTTCTTTTGAAGAGGGAAGGGGGTTGCTCTAGATTCTCCTGCCATTACGAGCACCTTGGCCTGTTGAATGTTGTCCTCGTGTTTTCAAACACTGCACTAAACAAATAAACAAACACCAAGGAGGTAACATCATAGCAAATTGTACCCAAATTGAACAAACATCAAGGAGTTAAGTCATGGGTTCCATGCTCCCCTTGTATTACCCGCCTTTGTACTATTTCTTACTACCAACCATGATAACTAAAGAATAATTCCACATTCTCTCCTTGTTAACTGAAAGAAATAATAAATTCAATGAGTGAAGCAATAAAATGTGGGTAAATGAGCAAGCGAGAAAGCATACCAGGAATTTCATTAATAATAGAGGTATGAAGGGAACCAAACTAGAGTCATTGGTGATAGAAATTGTAGGTCTCGGCAGTTTAATCGAAATCCAAACACTAAACTTGGCCAAGAAGAATATGGAAAGGATTTGCAAGCAAGGATCACAAAGTAAGAGTACAGTTGATTCACATCTAAAACAAACCAACAATTTACTCTAAGGTAGTGTTTGGTTGGAAGGAAAATTGTTTTCTTGAAAAATCATTTT
>JAKOGI010003102.1:15000-32500 GCA_029747015.1 Carnegiea gigantea | reverse complement strand
TGCTCAGAGGCCTTTGTGGGATAGATGTTCAAACCAAACTGAGTTGTCCAATGCTGTGAGGTTGATGAGTATCAAATCTGATTACAATATGCCGCAGAATTGTATGAATGAGGTGATGCAGTTACTACATCAGAGTTGCCCGTGCAGACAATCGTGTGCCCCAAAGTTACTCAGAGTTGAAAAAGAAGGTCCGAAATTTGGGTTTAGATGTGCACAGGATTGATTGTTGCCGCGGTGGATGTATGCTTTACTTTAAGGAAGATTCGGTCCTTAAAAATTGCAAGTTTTGTGATTTGCCAAGATGGAAGCCGATTAAGTCAGGTGATAATAGGAAGAAGTTAAAATCATATGCAAAAAAGTTCTACTTCCCTTTGATACCAAGGTTGCAACGCCTTTATGCCTCAAGAAACACAGCTGAGCACATGAGGTGGCATTATAACAATAGGCGTGAGGATGGTGTTCTGTGTCACCCTTCAGATAGGGAAGCGTGGAAACATTTTGATCGCAAATACCCAAATTTTGCTTCTGAGCCTCGTAATGTGAGACTTGGTTTGTGTGCTGATGGGTTTAACCCTTTCTCACAATCTGGCCGTTCTTATTCAATTTAGCCTGTGGTTGTGACACCTTACAACCTTCCTCTAGATATGTGCATTACAACGCCATATATGTTCTTGACTTGCATTATACCGGGGCCATCAAATCCAACGAATAAAATATATGTGTACTTGCAACCGTTGACTGATGAGCTCCGAACTCTATAGGATGGTGTCTAGACTTATGACATTTCCATGAGGCAGAACTTCTTGATGAGAGCTGCCTTGATGTGGACAGTGAATGACTTCCCGACGCTCGGAATGTTATCTGGATGGAGCACTCATGGTGTTCTGAGTTGCCTTGCTCGTATGGATCAGTTGAGGGCGACACATTTGAAACATGGGGGTAAAGCATCATGGTTTGACTGTCACCGTCGATTCCTGCCTCGACATCATGTGTTTCGGAAAAATCGTACCGCGTTTTATAAGGGAAAAGTGGTGAAAGAGGGTCCTCCATCCAGAAAAACTAGCGAGGAACTATGGAATGAGGTGTGTAGTCTTCAAAAAGTAACCACCGATGGAGATTTTTCAATCCCGGGTTTCAAGGAAAATGTTAGAGAAGCATCTTCTGGGATTTACCTTATTGGAAAGACCAGTTGCTACATCACAACTTGGATGTTATGCATATAGAGAAGAACTTCTGCGACAACATCATTAACACTATCATGGATGTTCCGGGAAAACCAAAAGATGATGTGAAGGCGAGGTTAGACATGGCAGACATGTGTGATCGTCCCGAACTAAATGTTGAACGAGGTGTTAACGGGAGGACACTGAAGCCAAAGGCTTTGTACGTCCTTTCTTTGGACAAAAGGAAGGGGGTATGTGAGTGGGCCCAATAGCTTACAATGCCTGATGCTTATTGCTCCAACTTTGGGAATTGTGTAGATATGAAGGCTGCAAAGTTCCAAAACATGAAGAGTCATGACTGTCATATGTTCCTGCAGACGCTTATGCCAATAGCATTTCGTACCCTACCAGACGATGTACTTGAACCACTTGTTGAGTTAAGTGAGTACTTCAAGAACATTTGCTCAACAATGTTAAGGGTCGATAAGTTATAGGAAATGCAACGAAATATAAGCATCATCCTTTGCAAATTGGAGAGAGTTTTCCCTCCTGGGTTCTTCAATGTCATGGAGCACTTACCTGTGCATTTGGCAGAAGAAGCATACCTTGGGGGTCCAGTGCAATATCGATGGATATATCCTTTTGAAAGGTAAATACATTTGAAAAATTACGTCACACAAGTGAATGTAAAACTAAAGTGTGCTTCAAACACTCATAAAATTTTGATGTAGGTACTTTGGGTGGCTAAAGAAGAAAATTAAAAACAAAGCATCCCCTGAGGGGTCAATGGCCGAAGCATATCTGGTGTTCGAGATGTCACAGTTTTCTTCGTTCTACTTCGGCGCTAATGTGCCTTCAATGCGCACAAGACGTCGACGAAATGGGGAAATTAATGTGGAGCCACAAGGTGAGCCAATTTTGTCAGTTTTCGAAACCAAAGGTACTGCTGTGGGAAGTCGGACACAGATGTACCTTACTGATGAACAAATGAACGCTGCACAGCTTCATATTCTGTTGAATTGTAATGAAGTTGAACCGTACATTGCGTAAGTTACAAAAAAAAATTACACCTTTCATCCATTACATGCATTGAACGAATAGCATTTTATGAATTGAAACATGATGCTAATCAGTGAATAATGAATTGTACAGACCATTCAAACAACAAAAATTACAAGAAAACCCAAATTTCACAGATGTGGAGTTAGATGCACTGATAGAGTCAGAGTTTATTTGGTGGTTCAAAAAAGCAGTAAGATTTTATAATTTTGCCATCCGAGTTGGAAATTACTGTACTAATTCCTCAGAACTTGTTTGCAGCAAATGGTCCCGACCTTATGAGTTGAAACATAAATACTTGTAGGTTGACATTATTCAAATGTTCAATGACGAACGTCAGCTACACCTGTACCATTTGGCTCAACTGCCTTTGAGGAAGGTCATATGCTGGTCTGCATTTAGGATGAATGGATTCTTATTTCATACACAGAAAAGGTGTGAAGGAAAAAAGAGTTACAATTATGGGTTTTGTGTGAAAGGGAGCGGGGAAGGTGAATTCGAGGATGATTATTATGGAATCCTTCAAGAAGTTATTCGTATTGAATATCTAGGAGAACTACTTAAACAATGTACATTGTTTAGGTATGATTGGTTTTATAACACCCCTCGAGGAACACGTAGCCCCAAACTATGTCCCTTCGTTGAGGTTAATGCAACAAGAAGATACAGAAAATATGATCCATTTATATTTGCTGCTTCCGCAATCCAGGTGGCGTACATGAGGTACCCAAATGGAATAAGAGATAAAGCTAACTGGTGGGTTGTCGTACCAAACAAACCTAGACACAAAGTGAATGATGAATTCACTTTACCAGTTGCATTTCAAGAGGAATAAGTGTCCCATATGACGCCAGTAACTGACACGCTCCCTGCAACTTTGTTGAATGAGGATGAAGAAATTGAGGAGGTAAACGAAGACGTTCCAGCTGAGAGAAGTGAAGAGGCGGAGTGGGATGATAATGACAACGATACTGAAGACTCTGAATGACAGTGATAATGATAAATGAGTTGATTGTGACCTAAAACCAAATTGTATTCTATGTTAATTTAGACACTTATGACATTGTATGCTTAGCAACAGTTGTTAGTCACATGGCATTGTTCAACATGGAATTGTGGTTACAAACGATATTTGCTGTTAATTTAACTGCAATTAATTATTTGTCATCACTTATATTATTTGATCACTACGCTCTGTATATTTGTCTCAAAGATGTCAGGTACACATCGTGGTCGTGGGGCCGGACGTGGGCGTTCTCGGGGAGCAGACCGACAGGACTCCACCAGTCAACAAGAAGAGCAATATCAAGGACATCAAACCCCTGAGGTTCCCCATAACCTTATCCCAAACCCTCACACTATTCCATCCATACACTTCACCCAGCACATGACACCCAACATCCCCCATGTACATATGTCTGGTAGCTACATGATCCCGAACCCACCTGTTATTCAACAATAATTTGTAGAAAGGAGTCGGGAACAAAGTGAACATGCTTCTAGCCATGGCAGTACCACAAACAAGCAACTCATCACACCTGACGGCAAAGAGTAAGTAATTATGTCCTACCAACTGTGTTATGAATTTACAATTTCTGACGGGGATCCATTCTTTCTTAATGTGTAAGTTTCTGTCCCTACGATGTTGTGTTCGAGATTACAAGGATATTTATGAGCAAATATCCTGAGCCATGGCCAACATGGGGGAAAGTGCCTACTTGTGGTTTGATGAGTTTAAGGTAAGAGGTTTTCCAAATTTTTGTACATTTATCTACATAAACATATATATATTCATATTGTTAGCATTATTTACATTTTCTGGCATGTAATTGTGTTCATGCAGAAGCGTTACCATTGGGCTCCAGAGCATGAGACACAGATACAGAAGAATTTCGAGGAGAAAGGGGCAAGTAGATTGAGGGACACATTCGGGGAGTTGAGGAAGAGGAACAAGCAACCGTTGTGGTTGTCTGACAGCACTTGGAAGTCGCTGCAGGAATATTGGGCTTCCGAGAAAATTTCAGAAGATGAGTTCCCAGGCAAAGAAGAACCGGAACAGCGACCAGGATGGGTTAGGTCCTTCTTTGCATAGATCTGGTTCGGTCCAATTTACTGAGCACAGAAGATGCATGGTAAGTGCGTGGTTCATTATTTCTTTTACTTATTTTTCCCAACGCCTTATCTAATTAGAAGAATCCTCCTGTATGTTAACGTATTCTGATATTGTATAGGAGAAGAAGCTTAATAGGGAGGTTACGGACCTTGAACTTTTTAAGGACACTCATGTAGACGCGGCTAACAAATGGGTGGACAAAAAATCTGAAAAACGATGGGTAAGTCACCTGAATGATTTCTTCCTTGCCTAACAAATCAGCTCAGTGTCTTCACGATTGAATGCTATGTTTGGAATGTGTAATATTTTTGAATTTGATTTTGTAGACGGAGCACCAATTAAAGTGGGAGCAAATTCGAAACTCGCAATCTTCCACAGATCCCGGCTCCGAACCAACTGAAGTCCCATCTGAGACCGAGTTGTGGGTGCAAGCTAACTACAACGTGTATGGGCTAGGATCAGAAGGGGTGAAACTGAAGCATCTGGTGAAGTCCACAGCGACATCCCGGGACCGTGATCATGACCCTGATGTGCGAGCAACGGTCACCCAGTTAAACAGCAAGCTCAGTACGATGGTGGAGAAAAACCGTCAGTTAGAAGAGAAAGTGACTGTACTCACTTCAGAATTATCTGGTCTAAAAGATACATTCCGTGAGTTTACGAGAGCTCAACAAGCATCTGGGTCTGGATCTCGCCCACGCCCTTCTATGCGCCATTGACAACACCGCCGCGCTGCTCCTTATGTCCCTTCTCCTCCTCAACCGCAACCCCGTGATGATGATGATGATGACGATGATGATGATGATGGCAGCGGCAACCTTGGGTATGATGATCGCCCTCATGACTATAGGGATTATTTCAACTAGAATGCCGTCCCTCGATCCTCCCCTTCCTCTCGATGCTCATTTGAACAGTTACGTTTTCTTGCATTTGTTGCATTGCTTTTGTTTCTTATTACTGTACCTCCTACTCGATCAGTTCTAAATACATTATTAGAATGTCTATTTGGTGTGGTTGTTTATTTATACTTATTGAATGAAAGTAATCACGTGTGGTGGTTACGTTTGTTGCGATTTGTGTACCACGTGTGGTGGTTATGTTGGTTGCGATTTGTGTACCACGTGTGGTGGTTTTGGTTCGGTCAACATACGTTTCTCCTGAGTTGGTATATGCAGGATGTAAATTTGTATTTGGGGAACTACATTATCCAAAAAAAATTTTAAAATTTTTTCCAAATTTCCGACGGAATTGTGCATGTCCGGCGGCAATTTCCGACAGAAAATGGTCATTCCGTTGGAATTTTCCGATGGACATGCACCAACCTGCTCGAAAATCCGGCAATTTGACGCCACGGAGATCCGGGACTGCCGGCGGAAGGGTCCGTCGGACCCCTCAAACTCCGTCGGCGAGCCGTTGCCTAACTGTCAGGAATATGGCCGGCGGAATAAACTTTCCGTCGGAAAGTGTCCGACGAACTAGGGTATTCCGCCGGAAATGTGGGACTACGGACCCTATTCCTACGGAACATGTCCGTCGGACTTTCCACCGGAAAATGTCTTTTCCGATGGAAAAAGGGCCATTTTCCATCAGAGAATCCGCCGGAAAATGGCAGTTTTTTAGCAGTGGTCCTCTCCATTTCTTTTAATAACATATCCAAACAAGATGAGAATAATTCACTGTCTTTTACTTCCCTTCCCCTTCATTACCTACCCCTCTCTTTCCCTCCCTTTTCCCTCTCCAAACAGTGTTAAACAACAAGAAGAAGGGCAGGCAGAGAAAGATTGCTAAACTCCTTATAAAATTAGAACTCTAGAAATGAAAAACCAAACCTTGCCAATTAGAAGAAAATGGAAGATGCATAATCAATTATTCATCAAAGTAGATGCACTAAGATTATTGGAGAGGAAAGCATTACCAGTGAAATGATTACCCACAAAGAAGACAGGAATAGAGAAGATCTTGTAGAACTACAAAACTAACCAAAGAGATATATAGAATACAGAGAAAGATTTGTTACTTTAGGGGAGCTTGTTTGGACTGCAGTTATGAAGGAGATAGAGGGTTTAGGGAAGAGAAGAGGCAAGGGGGAGAAAAATGACGTACAGATTAAGGAGGCGTGTAGAGAATGGACTGGTTGGTGCACAAAGAGATAGATAGACAGATGGATCATATATATATATATATATATATATATATAATATATATATATATATATATATATATATATATATATATAATATATATGTGTGTGTGTGTATATATATATATATATATATATATATATATATGATATATATATATATATATGTATATATATATATATATATATGTATATATATATATATATATATATTTATATGTATGTGTGTATATATATATGTGTGTGTGTGTGTGTGTGCATACACACACGTGCGCAGACACACATATATAGAGAGTGAGAGAGTCGAGTTCAAATGGAGCACTTCGTGATTACAGATTGTATTTTTTGTTTCTTTTTTTTTAAAAATAATCATTCGCATCAAGGGGCAACACCAAATAGATAAGTAATTTTAATGGTCAAGATTGGCATAAATTTCTAAAGTTGAGCAATGAGCAAGAAATAACGGTTTCCAAATGATTACTATTATGTATAGTAACAGATAGTGAGCTAAGATTGCCATATTTTCTTTGGCCCTTTATCTCCCTGGAAAAGAGGATAGTAGTATAGTCCGAATTGGATGTAAATCCAATCCCATCCAATGCAAAGTTATCTAGTTGAAATCTGAAAAAATAATTTGATTTGAACCTGATCAAAAATACTCCAAATTCAAGTCCGGTCCAATTTTGAAGGAGAGTCTATCCAATCCGATAACTTTTTCTTTCAAATTTACAAAAATCCTAATACCCTAAGCCTAAAAAGGATATGTATTAGGTATGTACCCTGTATGCAATACCTTCTTCATTCTTGCCTCTCCCTTATGAATCTCCCTCTAGATCTCTCATCTTTATCAACCAAAGTTGTATCTTCTTTCCTTTCCTTCTAGCTATGCTACTACCATCCACCCGTTTTCTTACTGAGTGACTTCATGTTCTGTTTTCCCAACACATTATTTTAATATATTGAAATATATGATACGAAAAGGTATTTGATATTGAAAATGTATTCAACGTTACTTTTACAAGTGAGTAATAACATGGTTAGAAAAAAAATTGTACAAATATTGAATGAAGATGTATAATCAAATTATTTGATTATATCCAGATTTAATCTAATTCGAATTCAGTCTGGATTGAATTTGACATCCGATTAGACAAAGTCAGATTTGGATTGGATTTGAATGTCTAGACATCCGATCCTAATGTGACCTATTGTCATTTCTATCTGAAAAAAGTGGATGGGCTAGTACCCCCCTTTTTTCTTGCCTCAACTATATATCCTAGTTAGACCTGTCAGTTTGAGCGGGTGGATTAAAAATAGGTAAGTGTATTCGGGGTCAAATAAAATATGAGTCGGGTATATTTTGGGTTCAAGTAAAATATAGGTAGATGTATTTCGGTTTTATAGGTTTCGGGTAGACCTAACGGGTTTAGAGAGTCTTTTTTGTGACTTATTTTTCTTTTGACAAAAACAAAAATTCTACAAATTAATTACTCAAAATTGTCAGTATTTAATAAAAACTATAGTAGTTATAATTTCTCAAAAGAATATTCAAATCATTCAAGCTTTTCATTATGATGTATGAACGTTATGCATGAAGGCCAAAGAATTGAGCCCCTTTGGGCTAGGTAGTTCGACATCTACATTGAAAGAAGGTTAATAACCGGTTGGGTCATTTATGGGTCTTTCCGTCTAGAGTATGTTAATAGGTTAGAGGCTTGAAGCAGTCTAATCCGCTAGTAACCCATTTAATAAAGCGATAATTTTTATTAACTAATCTATCAATTTTCAATTTGGTAAAACCTTATTAGTGGGTCAACCCCAATACGAAGACGATCAGTCTTTTTCCAGCAACTAGCATCATAGTTCAAGACTAGTTAGAACAGAAACCAATAAAGTGAAATTTAAGAAGTACAAGACGTTAGCTTTTAGTAATAACATCAAAAATTGAGATTATTACAAAGTAATTAATTTAAAAAATGATTGGATATATTTTCTTACCAAATCATAATGGTATGGCTTGGGAATCTTTAATATTTATCTTGTTATAAATTGATTTTTCTAAAGATTGAGCAGCTATTTCATGCTATTTCATGCCCATTTTTAGGTTTTTTTGTTCATTTTTAAGTTGTATATGATGTTATTTTTAGAGAACAGAGAGGGAAAGAAAGTGTATTATTATTTAATTTGTAAAGGGATGCAATAGAGGCACAATGTCTTTTAAATTGTTCTATAAAAATGACTAATCATTATTGTTAAGTGGGACAAACTAGAGAAAAATAAAAATATAATATTCGAGTCAAGCAGACAGGTTCGGGATTGGGTCGGGTTTGACTTGCTAATTTGAGGGTTTTTGGGGCTCGGTTTATTTCAAGTTCGGGTCAAGAAAATCATTTTCAAAACCCAAAAGTTTCGGGGGTTTAGGTCGGATTTTCGGGTTGGGTTAGGTTTTGTCAGGTCTAATCCCAATACATAGATTGATTTTTGTGTTTTGGGGGAAGGCAGTGGGATTGGATATACAGGCATCAAGCTAAGTTCTTGGATGCCAAAGTGGCTTCAGGTAATTAGACAATATCCTTGATACAGTATAATAATTTCCCTCTAGCCTTTTTTTAAAGATTTTATTTACTCAAATTATATGTTTAGAGCATTTGCATTGGAGAACCCTCCACATTATCCCACAATCCAACTTTTTCTCTCCCCTCTACACTCAATGGATTACCAACTTGGATTACTAAATAAAATATTTCCCATGAACCCTATGACTAAACATATTTAATTAGTTTTTAGTTTTTTTTAAATTTGGTATTATAGTTTTTGTGAATAAGTTATAGACAAATAATTTGTATGTTTTTCAAAAAATTGCATGATACATATATACTAGTGAATTTCTTTATAAGTATAATTGCAAATTTAATATATGAAATAGCACACATCAATATAAGTGGACGGTGAAAGTCTCGTGGATAAGATTATCGCCAAGATTAGGCAATGGTCATCTAGGTCTATATCATATGCAGGTAGAGCTATTTGGTAAATGTAGTTCTAATGGGGATTTATGGCTTCGGGGCCACTATTTTCATCTTGCCACAGGAAGTGATCAAGCAAGTCATAACAGCATGTAATTTTTTTTGGGGGGCGGGGGGGGGGGGGGGGGGAAGATTACGAGTATAAGAAAGTGTCATCTGTGAGCTGGTTACAGACGTGCAAGCCCAAAGTTAATAGGGGGTTGGTTTGAGATATTTAGAGGGTCGGAATAGGGCATCTATAACTAAACTTGTTTGGGTTGTGGTGCAGAAAAAAGACCTCCTCTATGTTAAATGGATTCATGGGAACTATCTGAGGCAAAAAGAGTGGTGGAATTATTCACCAGGCTATGATACAAGTTGGTATTGGAAGAAAATATGTGGAGTAAAGGAGCAATTTAAATGGGGAAGCAAACCAAGTCAAAAATGGTATTGAGCAAGTTCTAAGGATGACAAATATTCAATCAAGGCTGGATACCTTTGGTACATCAACCCTGAGCAGAAAAAGGAATGGGCTAGATTGGCCTGGGCAAGAGGGAATGTGCCTAAACATTCCTTCATTAGCTGGTTTCTAATGTAAGGCAAGTTGACAGTAAAAAGTAGGCTGCAAAGATTTAACCAGGCAGTAGAGATCCTATGTAGCCTATGCCAGAATGGGAACGAGCCACTAGTGCACTTGTTCTCCTTCTGTGAATATGCAAACCAGGTGAGAAAGTTACCGAGAGGATGACTGGGATACCATAACCCTGCACAGAATCTACAACATCTAACCGCAATGATATATAGTGAATATGAAGGCAAAGAGGTACCATAACGAAATCATCTTCCAAGTGTAAATGCAACGTCCTATGGAGTATGGTCGGCCAGAAACTAGAGGATTTCCAAAGGCAAAAACATAGACTGGAAAGTTATTGCTAAAACTATTAAAGAGAATAGTAGGAATAGGTCCCTTTTCCAAATTAAAAGTTCACAAAAGTACAGGAAATGTGTAGAAACTATGCTTAGACGATTGAAGGCTAAGCAAATACCTTAGGGCTTCGTGGATGTAACCCCATTATGGGGAAGTTTTGATGAGGTAATGAATTCCCACATTCTTATATATACATACATACATACATATATATATATATATATATATATATATATATATTATTATTATTATATATATATATATTTTATGCACGTAATAGATATATGTATATATACATACAGATACATGTATGTATGTAATATATATATACAAATATAAATATAAATATAAAATATAAAATTAAAATAAATAATATATATATATATATATAATATAATATGTACGTACGTATTACATATATATAATATATATATATATATATATCTATCTTATATATATTTAAATGTATGATTATATAACACTACACACGTATACAACTATATATATATATATATATATTATATATATACATATTATAATAAATATATTGTATATATGTACATATATAGTATACATATACATATATATATATATATATACAAGCCCACACATACTATGTATATGTATACACACCACACATGCACACACATATATATCACACATATACACACCACAACACAGACACATATATATATATATATATGTCATATAATATATATATAATATATATACTAATATATATATATCTATATATATATATATCTATATATATATGTAATATATATATGTATAGCATGAATGTCTGTATATGTATGTATGTATATATATGTATGTATGTATGTCCTGTGTGTTCATATATATATGTGGTATATATACACACACACACACACAACACAACACACATATATATATATATATATATATATATAAATATATATATATATATACTCTATTATGTATATATATAGGTATATATATGTATATATATCTTATAGATGTGTACAATCATGTATATGTGTAGTGTGTCTATATATGTGGTGTGTGTGTGTGTGTTTGTTGTGTGTGTGTACATATTGTGTGTGTGTGTGTGTGTGTGTATGTACACACACACACACACACACCACACACACATATATATATACATATATATATATATATATATATTTAGTACACATATATATATATATATATATATATATATATATATATAATATATTATATATATATATATATATATGTACACATACATACATACATACATACATATGTCACATATATATATAATAATATTATATATATATATATATATTATATATATATATTACACACACACACACACATATATAATATACATATAATATATACGTGTATATATATAATATATTATATATATATATATATATATATATATATATCTAATATATATATATATATATATATATATACACATATTGTTGGAAAATTTGAGGACTTAACTTGATGCGGAAACATTGCTCGGATCTTGCCTGTTGAGTGCTGCCCACGAACATGGTGAACCTAATTGACGGCGACTACTAGGGTCACCATAAAGCGCCACTCCATATATGAGTTGTCTTATAAGCACGCATAGTATAAAATATGTGTCATGGTATAACTCCCACTCAGTTGGATACGTCACTTTTTATGCTATGCAAATTGTCAGTATCGATTTTCACCCTAAAAATCTAACCTGAGCCATTAAATTAACATACTGAATGTTACTCTTGACACTCAAGATTCGGCTTCTAAGGTTTCAATATGAAAACTTATTTCATACTCGACTCCCTCGAGCCTCATCTTAGACTCACTAAGGCAACTATATTCATTTTACTCATACACTTTTTGTGTGAGTAATCATTGTTGTACACCTAATGCCAATATTATTCAGTCTCATCTTGCCCGCTACTTAAGCGTCAGGGCGATTCCCTATGTGACTAGGCCAATCAAAAGCCTGTGATATTTCAATGTGCCTAACATGCAACAACAAATCATGAGTGTTTTGCTCATTTGTAAGGAAACATGTCTATCACAAGACACATCTAGGCACTAAGCCTTATGAATTTCTAGACTCAACAAGTGAGTTTTGAATGCATCAATAGGAAAAGGTTTAGTCAAGGGAACATAATCATCTTGTTAGTCTATATATACCTCATGGCAATGCTTTTTGTCTTTATGGCAACAAGACATAGAATCTGCCGCCACAGCTGAGATTTTTGTGTAGTTTTGTTTCTTACTGCACCATGACATGGCCCTTCCACCAAAAATGAAGGCATATCCTGAGGTTGACCTAGACTCACCCGGGTCACCATCCTAGTCGACCTTTAAGTATCCTCTCGACTTAAGGTCTCCCATTGATATGATAAGACTAAGTCAGCAGTACCACGAAGGTAGCGCTTGACTCTCTTAATGGCTTACCACTTAACAAAACCCGGGTTGCTTTGATAACGATGTACCAAATCAACCGCAAAGTA
The DNA here is from genome assembly GCA_029747015.1 of Carnegiea gigantea. NCBI lineage: Eukaryota > Viridiplantae > Streptophyta > Magnoliopsida > Caryophyllales > Cactaceae > Carnegiea > Carnegiea gigantea. Next base: position 19,603 of record JAKOGI010003102.1, on the reverse strand, counting down.
AATGCCAAGCCATGTACATAACATGGCTTATATTAAGCTTCCAACAACACTAGCATAGTTCATTGTCTCTATTTCATCATCTGTTTGACGCTATTGATCAAGACTCAAGGCTAGACCCATCTCAATTGGAGTACCTAAGGATTCGAAATTATAAATTCAAAATTGTTCCAAGACCTTTTTATGCATGCATCGTGGGATGGTTTTGAATTATTTTCACTACTAGGACATACGTAGCTTCACCCATATCCTGTATCCCAAAGACATAGGACAACCACTTTTAAGTAGTTTTGATCATCTCCAAGTTATTCCCAACCAGTAATATATCATCAATGTATAAGATAAGAAACATAATCCCTCATGTTAAGCTTTCGACAAACACATGATTATCTTTTGAAACCATAGATAAGCCAAACCAAGATCTGGAAGATTGTTTAAGATCATATATGGACCTTTTAATACGACACACCTTGTCATCTTGACCCTTCGATACAAAATCAATGGGTTAGTCTATATAAATCTCTTCCTCAAGATTACCATTAAGGAAAGCAATCTTTTCTTCCATTTCAAACATCGTAAAGTCCAAATGGGCAACCAATACTAGGAGTAGCAGGATCTGAACTCATCGATCAAACCATCTGCCTGACGTTTTATCTTGAAATCTCATGTGCTTTCGATAGACTTGCATTGGGGTGGAAGATCAACAAGTTCTAAAACCTTTTTTACTATTGAGTCAATCTCATCCCTCATAGCAGTCATTCACTCTTTGTGATTTGGTGAATCAATCACCTCTTAATTAGAGGTAAGATCCTTAACTTTCAAGAAAGTGCATATGAACATTTCTTCTTCAACTTAGAAATGTCATTGAGGAATTCTTCCATGCACACTCCTTTGGATCCTGGGACCTTCATTATTTATCTTCCTAGGTGATATGTCCCTCCCCCTTTCTCTAAGAACTCTGAGACAGAATCTCTCCCCCTTTCTCTAAGAGGTATGGGACCATAAGCATGAGGAGAATTACTCCCACTATCCATTGGATGTGTGGGATCCTAAACGTGTGGACAAACGGCATGTTCAAGAATGGGAGATTAAGGACAAACCTCATTCTCAGGCTGACTCTCCTCAACATTTGGAGATTGAGAACGAATCTCATTCTTCTTAACAGAAAAACCTTCACCATTCCTATCAAATAAGGAAGATGTGCCATTCTTGGTGACTTGAGTGAGAATTTAAATCCTCTCCCTCACCGAGGGATGGTTGAAGGTCTTGTTGTAACTTATATAATTCGTAGTTAGTTTTTACATTTTCACCAAAGTCCTGGGAACTCATCCTTAAGAAAATCAACATTTCGGAAATTCACTTCACGATCTCAATTGGTTTGAAAAGTTCTAATACTTCATTCCAATAATAGGTACACATACCTATATCATGAACAATATATCACTCTATGATATGATTTCATATTCATGGGCCCACAAATGTTTAGAGTGAACGAACAATGAGGGATTTGATGCCCTTAAGACCTTACAAAAAGTTTTCATATTGCTTATTAGCTAGACGTAACTCACATCTTGCAACTTAAGCCTAGTGAGTTTGTCTTTAAATGACCATCTTTAGTTAGTTTGTTAGCTCTATCTTGACCCTCATGGTCAAGTCGAGCATGCTTAAAATAGAGTCAAAACATAAGGCAAAGATAGAAGATGCCTTGCTTCATCCAAAATATTTAAAACACTTTTCAATGCGGCATGGCCGAACAAATTGCCATTATATATGATATCTAAGACATCTGGACGAAAATTAAAGAGAAAAAACTAATGTCATAAACAAAAGACAAAAGGGAATATCGCACCCCATGTGCATAGAGCGAATCGAGAAGAAGAGACATAGTCCCTTCACGGAGTTTTAGATGATATGTCCTGAATTCAAAGACATCTTCTTCATCATCGTTTACCTAAAATGATAATTTGTGAACCCACCAGGTAGCAATGAAAGTTCACGAAATCATCTCGATCCTAAATTATGTGTTTGGTAGCTCCCGTGTCTATAATCCATTAAGGATCATAAGCGGCAACTAATGCTTGGGAGCACACATATTATCCACGAATAACTATGAAAGAAGGTATCTTAATAAATTCAGGACAATTCTGAGCGTAAAGTGCCTTATTTTCACAGTTATAGCGCTTCACACGTACTATATACATCTCTTGATTTCCCTTTCCACTTTCCCTTTTTGCAATACCAACCTTAGGTCTGGAACATTATGAGAAAATGAATCTGGACGAACTGATGCTAAGCTGATCCCATGTGTACTCAACAGCGGGACAAATTTCAATTTCCTCGCTAGATCGTCATTGATGCAATACAATACGACAAAGTATAGCATGTTGATCGATCGATTCTCGAACTATTTTTGGTATGCCTTTATGTTTTCTCGATACTTCTCACTGGCAGTACTATCTTGGCCATTCTAGGAAACCTAGAACCTGACAAGTATTCTAATGCTTCATGCTCGTTCAGAAGAAACTGAATCTTTTAACACTTTATGTCATAGTCAACGCTATCAAGGTCTTCATTGGTAAACAAATTACCAACCGCATGTTAATTGCCATATCTAGAAGTATATATTTTAAAATATGGACCTTAGGCATATTTTCAAATAATTAAATTATCAAAAACTCCATCATTCATGTTACATGATTGAAAATTTTGCTAAGCTCATAATCATCACATACAAACATGAATTAGAAGACTTTATAATTTAATTATCACATATTTTCATAAAACCAAATTTATAAAGAACTTTATAGTTAAACAAATTAATGTTTTAGAAATATCACAAAGATATTCAACTTTACTTGTAAACCAAATTTACATGAAGTTATCTCATTACATTAGACGAATTTCTATAACTATAAATATTTCATTTAAAACTCTATCAATGACATTTTAATCATAAAATTCAGATCATTATATATGAATCTATATTGCGAAACATATTCGAATAATAACATGTTACAAATGAAATTCATTAAAGCCCAAGGAACATCATATAAAACACATTTATATAATTATACAACAACAACAACAACAACTCCTCCCAGTGTGGGTCCCGCTTTCGCGGGGTCTGGGGAGATCCAGCTGTAGGCAACCTTACCCCTACCGGTATTCCTACACATTTATATAATTATAGATAACATGAAACTTATTCAAATATCACTTGTAAATTATAAAACATATTCATAATTTTATAAATTTAGATTTTATGAAACGAATTCATAAAATGCTGCTAAATTAAATAATTAATAAGAAACATGAGACGAATTCATATTCGTTAATTTAGGCAAGGAAAAAATGATAAAACAATTAGCAAATTTACCACAACTCATGTAGTTCGTATATATAAAACACATTTATATAATACTACTAATTGGTGATTGACATAAAACATATTTATGTAATCGAATGCAACATAATTTGTAACATGAAATGCATCCAAATATTAATCACAAATTAATTAGATGGAATAGATCTATATAATATCAAAATTTGGAAGAAACGAATTCACAGTGAAACTCGCTAATTATGTATAAAATGTATTCATATAATATTGTAAATTTAAAATTCATGAAACAAATTCATAAAATAATCAAATACCCTATATGTCTAAATAACGGTATGAAACTTATTCATATAAATCTTCATGAATCATTTTTATTAACTACAACAATGATAGAATAATTAACTGATTCGTAATTGCTCATGTTTTTGCATATTGTTATTAAATCATGAAACACATTGATGCAACCGAATATCATATAAAACATACTTATATAATACAAGTTATATAACATATGAAACATATTCATTTACGGACCATGGGGGATCTTAATATCACATAGATATTTATTGAATTCAAGTAAAATGAATTTACATCATAAATACTAATTTTATATATGAAACAAATTCATATGTCCTCAATCCAATTGGTTGTTTACAAGTCACTTGGCATGAAAATTTCAAGTTGATGCATATAAAACAAATTTATATGCGACATTAAACATATTAATATTTTTTAAATTATTTATTCTTATAACAAGTTCATGCATGCTTAAGTGAAACTAATTTAAAATTTAATCCAACTAATGAGCTAATTACATGCTTCATGTCAACTTGTATAAAATCACAAATAACTAGAAATCATGTTATGACTAACAACCTTGATAATTATTTTAAAACGAACAAAATTCAACAAAAAACTTTGATTAACACTAAAATTGTACAAAACCAGGATGCCCCTGTGCAAAACTGAGACAACCTCCCTCCCCTTTTCTTCAACCTCTCTATCTACCTTCAAACCCTCAGCGTTTCTCTCTCTAAACCTCTCAACGAGTCCCAGGCTTTCTTTCCTTGAGATTGCTCCATATTCTCTCTCTCATGAAGCTCTCAGTCTCGGTACTCAACCGAGACCTCTCTAATACGACCCCTTATCCTCGGCCCTTGCCTCATTCCTTTTTTACTCCCAACAGTCATTGCCGTCTTTGGTTGAAAAACGATGTCCAGTGCCCGCCATTAAAACCACCACCACCAAAAGCCAAGTGATGACACC
>JAKOGI010003102.1:0-10000 GCA_029747015.1 Carnegiea gigantea | reverse complement strand
AAGGTGGAAAGAAAGTTGAAAGAGAAAAAAAAATGAGAAGGAAAAAAAATGAGAAGGAAAGTCATTTTCTTTCTCTTGATTGGATTAGAGAAAAAATACAAGGAAAAAATTAACTTTCTACCAAACCTTTTTTCCTTTGTTTGGACTTGAGAAAATGAATAAAAGCAAAGAAAAATATATCTTGTAAGATTAAAATGTGATCTCAAAGTTGCCCTTTACTAACCAATGCCAATGGAACTCCTCAAAATAAAATAGAGGAGACATACAATTTGATTACCTCTCAAACTTTCTCATTCCAATGCAAAATAGAGGAGACATGCAATTCAAAAGTTTACAGAACTTCATAGAAATTTACAACTTCAAATCAAATTATCCATAAAATTCGAAGTTGTACTTGAAAATAATAAAAACATAAACAGAACCAATAACATCAACGAGTCGAGAGGAATGAGAGCTCTAAATTTCCGAAATCCCAATCTACTCCAAGAACTCATTGCCGAATTTGACTTTTAACCACAACTCATGACGAGTAACTGGACAAGCAAGAAATACTCTAGCTGAGTTAGGGTCTGCTAAAAGAGCTTGATAGACCTTCATTTGTGATATCTCACTCAAACCTTCAACCTATAAACATAACATCAAAAAGAGAATCAGACGGAGCATACAACAGAATAAAAGCTCCAAAAGGTGTGCAGTTTACGTTCCTCTTTTCCCTACATACTGCATTCTCAGAGATATTGTATGACAGAAAAAAGAGATATTGTATGACAGGAAATGAGAAACTCCCATAAACAGCCATAATCCAAACTGTCCTGATCTCAAACCAGTTCACAAAATGTATCCCCAAAAGCCAGTAAATTATTGTGCTCATAGATTACTGAGTACAGCAATCTAAGGTGTCAAGTAACGTATGACGTGGCTGCCTAGTGCCTAGGTCACCTTGTGAAGCAGGGCAAAGCAGAACCATTATACATCATACAAGAATTGTCATTCCGAACAACCCACCTCTTATCCCATTTGCTTTTAGTTCTCATGATGTAGAGAAAGCAGAGTATTGACGGCTTCAAAGTATTGGTCTATTTTACCAACAGTAAATAGAAGTTCACTATTACGAGGGAGCTTCTGCCATAAAGGTAGTACAACATAGCATAGCAATAGCACTTCTAACTGAATGAAAGCACGAGGTAGAAATGAATAGATCAAAGAAACTTTGCCAGAACACTGATGAATTAAAAAAAAAAGCGTGGAATTCAGACGGAGCTATTACCTTTGTAATTTCATCATAAAGTTGCTCCTCACTGTAACTTCCTAAGTTGCCTTTCTCAAGAGCCATTGCTAGCGCATCTATACCCAATCTAAGGGATCTCAACTCCTCACACATGAACTCTATTGCCTTATTCTTTGATTTCTTGGTCTCCACTTGGTCTTTCTAGGGAAGCGCATATGAAGATTCTTTATTAGTAAGAATCGAAGGAGCATCCTCACTTGAACTTGCCGCTTCTCTTGCCCACCTGACGCTGCCTTTCTTTTGGCCCAGCTGCATTGCTTCCAATTGCTCTGTCTTTCCCAAAGAGAAGGTCCAACTTGTAAAAATTTGGAACACATTTGTAACAAAAAGTTTTTGCATCTGGATTTGGCCACACAAAACAATAAAATTAAAAATTATAATTTCATCAAGAGTATGAAACTTGAAAGGAATCCTCATATTTTCATACCATAAGATAGGTTTGCCATACTTCTGGGGCTGCCTCTATCATTTGAGTGGACTCGTTGTAACCAAAACCACTCTGGGATAGAACTTTTTTGACTTTTTAAAATGTAACGAAACTTGAAAGGACTCGTTGCTCCTCATTGTAACAAAATGTCATGATATCAGAGTGTCCTTGGGTTCATCAGAAATATTCACTTTGAGTATTCCTGGTAACAATGAGCAGTTGAACTTCATGCCACCTAGTCCTTGGGCCCAAGCAACAAGCATAAAGGCTAAGCACGGAATACAACAAGGATACTTGCTAATGTAAAAACCAGGATTGTAAGGTTTTTCGACTTTTTAAAATGTAAACTTAGCTCTGGCAGAGCTGTACAGGCAGTTTCCATGTCAGTAACTTCTACTGCTCAGCTTGTGCTTTGCCTCTTAGACGTTATTCTTGTACTAAAATAACCACATATGAGGGTAAGCACAGGGAAAAGCTTGCGCCAAATGAAAACAGAAACAAGATGGCAAGCCTTCACAGATGAGGCTTATAACACTACTACATAAGCAAGAGAGGTTTATAACTAAATAAGGGAGAAACAAGATGGCAATAGAAAACAGAGGTATGCACATAGAAAGAAGGCAAGCTTTCACATCTTGAATGTCTTTTGATTAGAGAATAGAAGAGATCAATATCATATTATATGCTTAATCAAAGGAATGGATGATTCATCAGAGGTTGAAAATTGTTAACCAAAATTAGAATCTGATCTCATAACTCATAATATTCTTCATTGACATTATCTTGTGGATTAGACAAACTCCTCCAAGGCCTAAAAATTGTATCTTGCTCTTCGATGTCATTCCCAAGCTGAGACAATTCAATAGTTGGGCGCTTCAAATTTCTTCCCATGGATGATTCATCAGAGGTTGAGCGCTTCATGGATGAGCCAGTGGGCACTTTGGGGTGATTGGCATGAGGTAGTGAAGTGTTTCTTGGCTTGTTTGGTGCCATGGACTACTCAATCTGTTAAGAACGAATCAGCCAAAGTTGCCTGCTCAAAGAAAACCCATGTCAGAAAATCATAGACTAAGCAATTTCCTTCAGTTGAACATAATGAAATACATTATAAATTGCAAGAAATAAACAAATCAAGCATAAAATTGTCATTTTTGTACTTCAACATACCAAAGCATACAACCCCATGTCAGAAAAAACATAAATTCAGCAACTTTCTTTGCTTGCCCATAACAAAATACATCATCGATTGCAAGAGAGAGGCAAATTAAGGAAATGTACCAAGCGGGATTTTCCCTGATTCTGAAGATCCCTAAGCTCTTCACTCTGGAGGGGTATTCCTAAACAACACTCTATCCTAAACAGCACTCAATCCCAACCCCACTTGAAACCTAAACCTAACTAAATGAAACCCATCCACTAGCGAAAGAATGAGAAAGAGAGAGGGAGAGCGAGTTACCGGATCAAGCTTAGAAAGCGTCACCGGAGCAGCCAGAGGGTCGCCGGAGCAACCAAAGGGTCACCGGAGCAACCAAAGGGTCGCCGGTAAGAGAGAGAGCGACGTGCGCGAGGAGGAAACCGAGAGTATGAGCGTTGTGAGGAGAGAGAGAAAGCGAGGCGTCGTGGGGGGAAGCTATCGGGCCAGAGTTCAAAAAATTTTTCACCACTTTTCCTCACATATTTTGGAGGAAAATATATGATACTATATGTCCATAATTTTCTTTCTATTTTTCCTCATGATTTTTTTTTCCATTCAATTTTCCTTACTCCAAACATGAGAAAATTTTTACTTTTTCATATTTTTTTTTTCCTTTCCATGCTACTTTCTTAGATCCAAACATACCCTAAATGTCACACCCCTTATGCTAATTTCTAAACTTTTTAAATGAAAAACAAGAATTTTTGATCAAAAGTATCGCTGAGATTTGATAATTACTCGAAAATGCTGCTACTTTCTTTTTTGTACCTAAGCGTTCCATGCATTATACTTTGCAAATATGTATCAAAATGCCACTGTTGTTCGCTACAATAGGTTAAGTAATAAAATAATATTTTTAACGAGTTTTAAGCACTTAGAAACTTGAAGGGGAAAAAAGAAAAGAAAATTGAAAATGACCCTCCTAAGCTGATAACATGAGAGATGGAGGAGAGGGAGAAACTTAGAAGGTGAGAGGTGTTTTTAACTATCTAATTCTTATGGGTGGGGGAGTACGGGGTATATGATAGAGGAATCCTAAGGATACAGCTGTAGTTCTGTATTATTTCTATTAATATAAATATAGAATTAGGTTCGTCAGTTGTTAGAGGAGCATTCCTCCTAAATTATGTTAAATTGTATCTAAGCCAATTGCCTAAAAAATCCTAACAGTCCTAATTAGTTGCCCCAGCTTCCTCCCCTAGTAACTTGTGCTCCACCTTGATTGAGCTCCTTCCCCGCCATGACAACCCAATCGTGAGCATCCTTCTGTCTTGAGGACATGTCCTCCATCGAAGAGGTCCCACACCAGACACCACCACCATCCTCAACCATCGCCCAACACCTTCCACTGCTGTGAAGCCCTGTTCTTCCAAATGAACCACCACTGTCTCAGCCTCTTGTTTGGTAGCTACTGCCACACCAGCTCTGTCCCGGTCAGTCGCCCTTACTCTCTCTACTAACACCACTACAAATTCGGCTGCGACTGAGGGGGGCTTGCTTGCTTCTCTTTGCAACCTACTTCTTTTCCCCTTGCTGCCTCGTTGCCAAGCCCAGCCCACTCCTCTGCTGACTCAATCTAACCTAACTCCCACCCGAATTTCTTCATGGGGTAGCCCAATAATCTTCCACTCTCAGCTCCTCTAGAGTCTCTCTAAGCCCAGCCCAACCACACTTCTGAACCCATGCCTCCTCCTCCCCCCAATGTCTCCCACCAGGCCCATCTCCTCTCTGACCCACCATGTCTTCTGAACCCATGTCTGATATAGTCAGAGTATAATATCATGGTGGACTACCATTTCGTTCGAGAATGTGTATCACATGGTGATCTCATCGATCATTGTGTTCCCACTTAGCTTCAGTTTACTGACATTTTTACTAAGTCTCTTCCTATAACGAAAATTTTATTTCTTAAGTCCAATATGTTTATGCATCTGTCCATACAAATTGATGGGGCGTGATAAAGGAGCCCTAAGAATACAATTGTAATTTTGTATTATTTCTATTAATATAAATATAGAGCCAGGACCTCCTAGTTGGTAGAGCAGTATTCCTCCTAAATTATGTCATAGTATATAATATTAGGGATTTGGAGGATAGAGATGAAGAATTCTCCTTGAAATTGGCTATTGATTAGGTCTAATTCATTGGGAGATCGAAATTCCATGAATGAGCCCGACATTCTTCTTGAAAATTTGTTGATATTAAGATGGAGGAGAGATAATTCTTGCACTTGAACATCTTTGAGGTTCATATGGTTGAGATCTATCACAAAAATAGAACGCAAAACAGATGACCAAAAAAAAACCATTTGTAATTACACATATTTAGATCGAGATAGTAGTCTAAATCTCATCTGGGTCCTCAACAATCGTGAATTTCCATTACTGAAGAGTTGTGTAAGTTTTTCTTAAGCAAGCACTCAACAATCCTAGTGGCCATTGTGTTGGTTGTTGTGATTGTGGTTTTGAGTCTAACGCATTAACCCCTCCATCGCAAACCCAAACGCCACCACCTCCAACAACGAACGCTTATTCCAATGCTACCAACAAAAGTGGGCTTGGCCAAGTTGAAGAGGGAAGAGAAGACAAATAGACAAGTGAAATGTGCCCATGTTCATAATGGGGACCATCCTTTGGAGCTCCTTGAAGACCATCCATTAAGTCCAAAAGAACCCCAAGTTTCAAAGAAGTAAAGGAAGTTCATGTCTTAATTAGAAACACCCTAAAATAGCTCCACAACATTGTGCTCAGTTCGTACGAAAATTGGCTCGGATTTGTGTATCTTTTGGGACTAGCTACTGAAGGCATTGTTGACTGCCTTAGCCACTCTCCTTAAGTATAAGGATTTATATTTTAAATAAAACAAGTTACAGAACTTTTGGACATCAATTGATCGGTCAACCAACAAGTTCTTTCCTGCAGTGCAGTTCTGGTGCAATCTAGCGCAAGTCAGAATGTGGGGAAATTAAGTTTATCAATTTAATTCCAACTTCTACGAAACTTTAGAGCATGAAAGAAGACATAAAAATTTATCAAGTAACATGCCCAAAGTTTCCCCAAAGCACCTTTTGAGCTTCTATTACCCAGCTGAACGTACAAGGAAAATCCCTTTTACCAGGTTACATACTAGCCATGTAGAAGTGACTTGTTTTCGTTCCTTGAATTATGCAACTTGTTGATTTTGAATTTCATTGATGTAATAGGATGCTTCGTAAGCTTGACACCTTATTTAATTAGCTCTAATGAGGTTTCCAAGCTAGATTAGGATTAGCTACATTGCACTTAAGGAGGCTGATTTGATCTTTAGCCTTCCCAGGAGTACCTCTTGGCCTATGGCTGACTTTTGGGGGTTTGAATGGCTGTTAGGACTCGTATAAAGCCAGCCTCAAATTCATTTTGTAAGGCAGAATCTGATGAATGAATATTGAGTTTGAAAACTCTTTCTCTTAAATCCTAGTGTTGTATCTTAAGCTGGGCAACGCAACTAGGTCTCTACGTCTTTTCATCTCATTTAGGGAGTGAATTCTATTACCTAAATGATCTAAGAAGACTCCTCAAGTGTGAAAAAGAGTGGCCCCTTAGATGATATCTTGTAATATCACTTGTTTACCTCAAGTTTGTGTGCATTTGTTTGCATGCTATTTCAGACAGCCTAAATTCTGCCCGTAGTTCTCCCCTTTTGTTTCCTATCTTTGGAGTTGTTAGTGAGGCTTGAATATATCAGTTTGAGTAAGTTTGACAGTTGTGCTCAAATGTTTCGCTGAATTTTTCTTTTTGAGGATTTTGGAAGATTAATGTGACTTGGCTTCCAAGACTAGAGGTGAGAGAGACAATGGGGAGAGAGAGAAAGAGAGAGAGGTGGCTTTAGCCTTTTGCCATTGCATTTCCCCTTTCTTTTCTTTTCTGTTCACCCTTTAAAAATAATTCAAAACTAAAAAAACTTGTTGTAACCAAGAAAAAATGTTCAAAAGTGAATTTTTTTTTTTTTATGACTTAACTAGCTATAACCTATAATCGAGGCATTTTAATACATACTTACAAAGTTTAGTGGCATAAATAAGGCCCGTCCTTTGCGTTGGGAAATAGTGGTTGCAAAATGGGTGAAGTTAGTTGAAGTAGGTAGAAATAGGTTGAAATTTGTATATTTTTTATATGGTGGGTAGAAGTTGATTAAAATAGTGTGTTGAAGTGTATTTAAGTTGGTTGAAATGGGTTAAATTTGGTAAATTGAAATTTATCAATAAAAAGAACAGAGCCTTAGGTATGAAAAAAAAAGTTAATGGTTTTAAATAATCCGCAATTGAGTGGCATTTTTTTGCAAGAACTAAAGAACTAAGATACAAATGCAACAAAGCTTGTACGTGAAAAGAACTAGTCCTTAGTTCAAGTTTATCAAACATTAGGGTTGTTCATTATTCGGTCCAAATTCGGACTGGACCGAGACCGGATTAAACCGAACCGAATAAATTCGGTCCAGTCCACGGTCCACAAATTTTTTTTATTCGGTCTTCGGTTCGGTCCATCAGTCTGAACCGAGGACCGAATAAAAATTTTTGAAAATCGACTTTTCACTTGATCAATTTCAATTTTCTTTTACAACTTATAATTTCTCAAATATTCAATAATATTTATTTGTTTTACATGATAGAAATATGTTGAAATGGTTCATATTGAAGCAAATATAAGATGTTCATATCGTAAAATTTGCTAGCATGACAATTCGGTCCGATCTAGTCCGTTTATTTTTGGTCTGGTCCTTGACTTATTTGGTCCGACCCATGATCCATAACTTCTCTCTTATTCGGTCCTCGGTCCAACCCGATCCGGTCCAATCTGAGCCAGATTTGGACCGATAAACACCCCTATCAGACATGGACTTTATGCTTATAGATACGTGGTGTCATGACACATACCAAGTACTAAACAAAAAATTAAGTAAACAAAAACAGTGATACAAATTCAATAAACACAAAAAAGCAATACAAATAAAGGAGAATCAAATGCAGTAGCCAATTTAGATATAAATATTAATCACAAAAATGAATAAATTATAAAAACGTCAAAGTAAGAAAATAAATAATTAACAAAAATGGTATAATCATACAAATAAATAAAAAAATAAAGTTCAAGAATAAATAGACAAACAAAAAACAATTATATATATATATAATATATTCTAAATCTAAATCTAAATAAACAAAAACAAATAATACAGCCGATTTTACAAGGTGATTAAACCAAACAATGGAGCTTTCATTTTACTGCTCAGAGAAATCGTACCACTGCTGACTACATGCCGCTGCTATCATATTACTCTGTATTCATGGATGAACTTACGCAACGTATATTGCCGAATCTGGTGAAATGTTCACAAGCACAAATTGAAGTACACACTGCACATATGACCGTTATCAATGTAAAACTCAACCGTCCAAGCACAAAATTGAAGATAAGTAGCACAAGCACATCATATGTAAGGGTATATTTTTTTCCTCTTTTCTTTTTTTTGGGGGGGGGGGGGGGGGGGGGGGGGGAGGGGAGGAATTTATGCAGGCAATCCAATCAATCTTATTTCTCTCTTGAAGGAGTGCCCGCTTCTGAACCAGCAATGGCAGGATTTGAATCCATCAAGCTGGCAGCTATGGCAGCCTTCAGGTCTTCATCCTCCATGGCAATAAGCTCTGCCTCAGAAAACGATGCAAACTGGTCAGTGGGCTGTTGTCTAGTTGAGTCAACTTTATTTGATGACTCGCCCTTCACGTTGCATGCCCTTAGTATCCTCACACAATCTTCAGGAGTCAACCATTGGCCATAACCATTCGAAGATTCAGATGAAGAAAGAGGGCACTCCTTTGGGAAGTTTCCTCTGACAAGGAAAATACTCCAGCCAGCACCTTTCAGCGAGTCAAGGTAGGCTGAGAGATAGAACTTGGAAAGATGCTCTGGGGCTGCATAAAGACTGTCAAAGTTATACCACTCCCTATTTACCTTTCTAATGCAAAACCAGTGATCCTGCAAATGGCAGATAAAGGCATTTTCCAGCTCAGGATCAATCTGGGCTGGTTCTGCCACAGGCGAATCTAGAGGGATGACCTGCAGGTCCCAAACCTCTAATGCCTTCTGCAAAACCTGCATTATTTGCCAATAAAAAGCAAAGCGAAGTAATAAATAAACCCGGAGCAACATAGCAGATGTAAATTCTATAGGGAGATGATGAATTATGGTGCATCTCCCACGTACACTTGAAGCAGAAACCAGATTTGTAATGTGTAAAGCAGAACATCCATGCATGATTTATAAAGAATTGAGAATCAACTCTTCAAAAGTAAAAATTAAAAAAAAAAAAAGCACGGAGGCACCGGCATGAAGAAGCAGAAGAATAAAGTTGATCTGTGCTGAAAGAAGGAAGAGTTAGAGCTTCGGTGGCCTTTTTTTTTTGGGGGGGGGGGGGGGCATCTCTGATCATAGATTGGATTTGTCTTAATCTAGGATAGGATTCACTTTCAGTTGCCTTTACCTGTGTCCCTTTTTGTTTGCCCTTTCATACAGGACGTGCACAGTAGTCTTATCCAAGTATTCCCGACCAAAAGTTCTATATTTCTACTGCTCAAATGTCTTATCAAGTACCTTCTTGTAGCTCTATTTATTAATATTTACATGTTCTTAAGACTAAGCCACTGTTCATTTTTGTTTCTCATCAAATTTGTCATTAAATGTTTTTGAACGCTTCTAAAACTCTTAAAACGTTTCTTGTGGAATTTCCCCTAGACAGCAGCTCCAGTGAATACACATAATGCTGAACTTCTGCATCTCTCAATGCCCTGCTTTGGGAGGATCAACACTAGATGATGTTTGCTGCAACTTTAGCGGCAGGCAAATGCGTTATGGGTAGCCATCTAGTCATCATGAGGACATACGCATTCAACTTCTAGACAGAAGACATTGACTATATCAGAGCAAAGCCACTAAACTCTTTGAAGTACATTTGAAGTGTTCAAAACAAAGTCCCAAAGCCTTTGGTACTTCAACTCTTCATTTTGCCCCAGGGATCCACATTGGATACATGACAGTCGGAAACGGGTATGGACACT